>PVIY010010065.1:0-57283 GCA_004026745.1 Myrmecophaga tridactyla | reverse complement strand
ACACTAGCCTCTACTGCACTGCATGCACTTTTTATGTAGTGAATCATACATAAGTTTTTATTTGGTGGATTATATTGGTAGCTTTTATAATTCCTTATCACTAGATTTGGGAGTGTATGTTTGATAGATGCTTTAACTGATAAAATATGATCAGACATGGCAATTAGTGTTTCAAAATTAACCTTGTTGAATACATCTGTCTACATTTGTTAAATTGTTCTTAAAAATTAAAAGATTGCAGTGACTTACTGAGTGTTGAATCAAGAAAATGCAGCATTATAAATGGCAGGAGAAGCATGTGGGCACTTATTGACCTCTTCCCCCACCCCCACCCGGTGTGGTGTGGAGCCAACCTGCACTCCTCGTAAGAATCTCTGGCCTTTCTCCACAGGGAGTAGAGTAGCCTTCACATGCATACTGGGGTGCATGTATATCAGTACCAATCTATCAGGTGGCAGCATGGAAAACCTTCACAGATCTTGCAGAAGGCAGAGGTTGCTTGCAGATAGCTAAATCAATTAAGGAACAATTAAGCCAAAGTGGCTTTGGGCAAAAGATTACAAACTTTAAGTCATACAGTTGAGCACCTTACAATGGGGTGCCTACTTTACGGGGAGTAGAGTGGATATTTTAATCCTGTACATGGGGAGATTCTTAGGACCATGAGTACGCAAAAGCCCTGGACAAGACACAGGCTCAGAAAAGACAGAGCAGGGAGGGGGCATTGCACTTCACTTTCACCTGACACTGATCTTCTTGATAGAATGGCTGAACTCTGAGGAAGAGCACCAGTCTATGCAAAGCTAATGTGCAAAGCCTGTGAAAGGTGTTTTTGCTTTGTTCTGCTTATTTTTGTTAGCTCCTGGAAATCAAGGAAAACTCTGCCATAATAATAGCTGGATACAAACTTATGGAAGAGACAGCTCAGATACAAAAGTTTAGAGTTAGCAGTTTGAAATATTAAAATGTAGAGTGTACAACAAAAGTTGATAAGTCTAAGAAACAGGAAATGATGGTCCCTTCAAAGAAATGAGATAAAAATCCAGAAAACACTAATGAAAAAGGTAGTTTCAAAATGGCAGACAAAGACTTTAAAAAGAATGAGCCTGAATATTCTCAAGTTGATAAAAGAAAACAAAGAGAAGGGACAAAGGGATATCAGGAAAATAATGAATGAGGAATATAAAAATCTCAAAGAGTTAAAAATTTTGAAAAGGAAGCAGAAATATTGTACTTGAAGACCATAATAACTGAAATGAAAAACTTCCAATAGAGGGTTTCAACAGCAGATTGGAGTTGGTAGAAGAAAGAATGAGCTCAAAGACAAGACAGTTAAAATGATTCAGAATAGAAGCAGAAGGAAAAAAAAAGAAAAATGTGAAGAAAGTCTAATTTGTGGGACAGCATTAAACTTACTAATATATGAATTATGGGAGTCCCAGAAAAAGAAGAAAGTTGAAAAAGGAATATTCAAGGAAATGATGGTAGAAAACATCTCAAATTTAATGAAATATATGAATATACAAACTGAAGAAACCCATCAAACTCCAAACAGGATAAACCTTAGGGCGGCCATGCCCAGACATGTAGTAGTCAAGCTGTCAAATGCAAAGGACAAGGAGAGAGTTCTGAAAATTTCAAGAGAAAAGCTACTGTTGTGAAAAAGGAGTCCCAATAAGATTAAGTGCTGATTTCTCATTAGAGACCATGAGGCAAGAAGGCAATGAGGTGTAATAAAGTGCTGAAAGAAAGTAATTGCCAGCTAAGAATTTTGTATCTAGTGAGGCTATCTTTCAAAAATGGGAGAATAAGACAAACCTGGATAAACTAAAGGAAGTTTGTCACCACTAGACTTGCCCTCCCCACAAGCAATGTTACAGAGAGTTCTATGGACAGAATGGAAAGGTCACTAGACTGTGCATTGAAGTAGCATGAAGAAATAAAGTGCCTGTATAGTGTAGATAACCACATGAATAATTGTAAATGCCAATAATATTGCATTGCATTTTTATATGTAACTAAACTTCCTACTTCTTACTGGTTCTAAAATTCAAATGCCCAAAAGTTATGATGAATCTATGGTTTTGGAATACAATGTATAAGAACATAATTTGTAATAAAAACAACAAAAAGATTGGAGGCAAAGGAGTATAGGAACAATATGTATTTGCTACTGAAGTCCACTTGATATCAGATTATACATAATTGTTACAGATTTAGGATAGTAAATTTAAGCCCACAAAGAAAATATCTGAAAAATATAGACAGAGAGAAATAAAAATTGAAAAGATCAATAAAAATGACAGAACTTTGGTAGACTGATAAAATGACAGGATGTAAGTAAGTGAAATTGCAAATGAAAGAGGGGCACATTACTGCTGACCCTACAAAAATTAAAAGGATTTTAAGAGTATAATATAAATAAGTGATACCACCAATTCTGATAACAGATGGAATGGATTTTGATAGATGTAAAAATCCTCAACAAAATTCCAGCGAACAAAACTACAACAGCACATTAAAATCATTATACACCATGGTTAAGAAGGATTTATCCCAGGTTTGCAGGGTTGATTAAACATGAGAAAATCAATTACTTTTATATACCACAATAATAAAGTGAAGGTGAAAAACACACATGATCATCTCAGTTGATGCAGAAAAGTAATTCTATATAAATTCAGCACTCCTTCTTGGTAAAAATACTCAGAAGCATTGGACTAGAAGAGAAATTTCTCAGCATGATAGAGAGCATAAATGAAAATTCGCAGCTAACAACATACTCAGTGGTGAGAGAACAAAAGCTTGCCCTCTAAAATCAGGAACAAGACAAAGATGCCCACTGTCAGCAATGCTATTCACTGTAGTACTGGAAGTTCTAGTTAAAGCAATTAGGTAAGAAAAAAAAGAAAGGCACCCACATTGGAAAGGAAGAAGTGAAACTTCCCCTATTAGCAGATAACATGATCCTGTGCATATAAAAACCCTGAAAATTGACTAAAGTAATAAAAATTTTCAGCAAATTTGTGGAATATAAGATCAATTTATAAGACTCGGTAGTGTTGCTCTATATTAGCAATGAACAATCTGAAGAGGAAATAAAGGGAAAAATTCCATTTACAATACCAACTAAAATAATCCAATAGCTAGGAAAAAATTAACCAAAGATATAAATGACGCATACGTGGAAAACTACAAAACACTGCTAAAAACAGCTTTTAAAAATGAAATAAATGGGAGGATAGTCTGTGTTCATGGATGGGGAGACTAAATGTTATAGATAATCAATTCTACCCAAAGCAATTTGCAGATTCAACACAATCCCAATCAAAATTCCTTCAGCTTTCTTTGTGTAAATGGAAAAGCCAATCATGAAATTTATTTGGAAGGAAAAGAATAAGAATCCCTAAAAAGCCAAGATCATCTTCAAAAAGAAGAATGAAATCTAAGGCCACACTTCCAGATTATAAAACTTTATAATAAAGCTACTGTAAACAAAGAAATAAGGGTACTGACACAAGGACAGACTTAAAGACAAGTGAAATCAAATTGAGAGTTCAGAAATAACCATCATATGTATGGCCAATTGATTTTTGACAAGTGTGCTAGTTCCATGGAATGACAAAAGAAAAAAAGTCTCTTCAATGAATGGTGCTGGGAAAATAGGATTTTTATGTACAAATAATGAAGCTGGTCTCTTACCTCAGACCATATACAACAGTTAACAATGAACCAAAGATCTAAATTTAAGAACCACAACTATAAAACTCTTAGAAGAAAATGTAGGGAAAATCTCCAGGACCTTCTGGTAAGCAACGGTTTCTTAGACTTTACACCAAATGCAGGGGAAGAAAAGAAAAAAAAAAAAGGATAAATGGAACTTCATTAAAATTAAAAATATTTTTTAATCAAAGGACTTTATTATCAACATACAGAACTAGAGAGAATAATTGGAGATCACATGTCTGATAAGGGTTTAAAATCTAGAACATATAAAGAAAACCTATCGCTCAACAACAAAAAGGCAAACAAACCAAATAAAAATGGGGAAAAGACCTGAATAGACAGTTCACCAAAGAAGAAATAAAAATTTCTCCAAAGTACATGGAAATATTATCAACATTATTACACTTTTTGGAAATTCAAATCAAACCCACAATAAGAGATACCATTTCATAGACACTGAGGTGGTTGTTATAAAAAAAAAAAAAAGCAAAACAGAAAATAATTGTTTGACAGGATATTGAGAAATTGTTGCAGCTTCTACAGAAAACAGTTTTGTAGTTCCTCAGAAAATGAAGTATACAATTACCACATTGACTCAGCAATCCCACTTCTAGGTATATATCCAAAACAACTGAAAATAAGGACTCAGATATTTGCACAGCTGATATTCATGGCAGCATTATTTAAAATTTTCAAAAGATAGTAGCAACCAAGCTATCATCAACAGATGGATAGATAAACAAAACATTATATATTCATACAATGGAATATCATTCAACCTTAAAACATTATGAAATTCTGAGACATGAAAACATGGATGAGCCCTGAAGACATCATGTTGAGTGAAATAAACCAAACACAAAAGGAGAAACATTTTATGCTATCACTGACATGAAGTAATTAGAATAAGGAAATTCATGGATTAAAAAACTAGAATATAGGTTTATTAGGACCTGGATAGGGAATGAGGACCTAATACTTCATTGGTACAGAGTTTCTGTCTGGGCTGATGGCCAAGTTTTAGCTGTAAATTATGGGGATAGTTGCACAACTTTGTGAATGTAATTAACACTTCTGTATAATAGATTTGAATGGGGTTAAAATGGGAAACTTTAGGTTTTATATGTTACTAGAATAAAATTTAAAACTAAACAAGGTTATACAACAAAGTGAACTCTAATGGAAACTATAATACAGTATATACACTATATATGCTATAATATAATTATAGCAATAATGTTTCATCAACTGTAATAAAGTTACCATACTAACACAAAGTCTTAATTCTAGGGAAAATTGGGTGTGTAAAAGGGGGTATATGGAGTATATAGGAAATCTGTATTGTCTGCATGATCTTTCTGTAAACTTCCTTTTCTAATTAAAAAATACATGTAAAAGAAACATGAGATATAATTTCTCACCCAGTAGAATGAATTTAAGCAAAAATACAGGTAATAACAAGTGTTGGTAAAGATTTGGAGAAATTGGAATCCTTATAGACTGCAATTGGGAATGTAAAATGGTGCAGCCATTGTTTATCTGGCAGTTCCTCTAAATGCTAAACATAGAGTTACCATGTGACTCAGCAATTCCATTCCTAGGTATATACACCCAAAGAGTGAAACAAATGTCCACCAAAGAATTGTACACAAATGTTCATAGCAGCATTATTCAAAATAGCCAAAAATAAGAAAAATCCAGTTTTGTATGGATAACAAAATGTGGTATATCTATACAAAGGAATGCCATTCAGGAACGAAATAAGTTCAACACAAAAGAAAACATATATGATTCCATTAGTGCGAAATGTCCAAAGAATGCAAATATTTAGAGATAAAACAAAGATTACTCATTGCTTGGGAATAAGAATGGAAAATGACTATAAATGGGAATGAGGTTGCTTTTTACAGTGATGGAAATGTTTTAAAACAAATAGTGATAATGGTTATATAATTTTACAAACTTACTAAAATTCATTAAATTGTATGCTTAGAATGAGTGAACATTATGGTATATAAACTTCATCTCAGTAAATGCCATTTAAAGCGAAAAGACTACTATCAAATATTTATTCTGGTACAATAAAAGTCTAATTGTAATACTTATGCTCCTTTTCTTAACAGTGTGTATGTTAGACCACATGATATGAATTTTTAGCAACTGCTTACAAGTTATAATAAAATGCGACCTTTTTGAAGAGTCAGTTGGACTTCCCTTGGAATCTTGTAGTCTCTTTTCTGAGCAAGTACCACTTGGAAAGAGAGTAGGGCAAAGAAGCAGAGCTTCTTCCAGTCTAGAGAATGTTTTTCTCATTTATTGGGACTCATATGAGGGCTACCTATTTTTTCTCTAAGACTGACTTCCAAGATTCTATAGACCACTGGTACTGCCTAAGTTTTGCTCTTAGATAACTGCCAGTAGGTCGAATATTCTTTTGAAATATTTAAAAACATACTGGTGAGAAGAGATCAGGAAAGAAAATTAAATAGCTTGATTTCCTGCCCCTCATGGCCTTCTGATCCCTATAGCATTTGTCTATAGAGAACAATTGCTATGCTTTGTGTCTGATCATTTGGAGAAGAAATACGGTAATTATTCTCAAATACTAGACTTACCTAGGACACTGGCCTAGATGAAATCACCATCACCCAAGTTAGAGCAAAGTGCTGAGGGATTGGCCACATGGCAGTCCAATGTTGATGTCAATAGGACAAGAAAGTACAGTTAAAATTCTGCTCCCCAAATCATCAATGATTACATATTTCCTGTGTTCTCACAGCTAACCTCTTTTGCTGCTAAAACTTCCCTGTCCATTTTGTACAAAGATATTTCTCTTGACCATCCAGATCATTTAATGCCTACACATGGATTCTAGTTATCAAGAGCAGTGGGGAATACAGAGAAACAAAGTCCATGCTCTAAAGTTTGGACATCCAAATGTTTAGTGGGTGTTTTATGCAACACTGGTGGCCCCATTTAACCTTGTTCCGATGTAGCCTAACAAACAAATAGGACTCTCACACAGGAGAGAAGCAATGCCACGTGATCATAATTTATAAGTTAATTAACACAGCCTACTGTGGCCAAGTAATGACAGATGTGACACCTGCTTTCAAGGGAAAAAATGAAAAAGCGAACAGCAGAGGTTAGTTCCTTCTCTAGGGAGATTTGTGGTCACACACAGGTCACACTGGTTGACATATAAAATAACATTTTCGGTATAGCAAAATGCCTTTGAAAGACAAGATACAAATATGAATGCAATTCAAAAATAGAAAATAAATACTCCAACCAAAGGAATAGGCTAGCATGCATCTTAGTGGAGGCTTTTGCACACCGACAGTTATTTAGAACGTGAAAATGCTTTTTATATTTTTTCAAATCCATCCATTTGTCTGATATATTATTTACAAGCTTTCTGTAACTTTCTTTTTTTAAACCAAGATATCCATTAAACAGGTTAAAACTTTACACAGTAAGTAACGTGCCAGATTTTTCTTTTTTTCTTTTTTTTTGCATGGACAGGCACAGGGAAACAAACCCGGGTCTCCGGCATGGCAGGTGAGAACTCTGCCTGCTGAGCCACTATCGCACCACCTGCCGAATTTGTTTTTTATAGCAGTTATAATATGATTTTTAAAATGCTCCCATTAGAACTCTGAGTTAGTCTGTTTTGTCTCAAACTGGGATGATCTAAGAAGAGGAATTTATGCAGTATTAGACTACAACCAATTGTAACCTTTCAGGGATGCAAGAATTTAGCATCTCATTGTACACACTTGAGATGTGTACATGTTGGTTGTACACATACAGCCAAAAAAATACAAACCTGAAACCAATTCAAGTTTTGGTCAGGCCTTATTCACCTGTGAAAAGTCTGGGGTGGACAGGAAGTGTATTGGGAAGCCCTCACGAAACCCCTTTGTGTGAGAGATAGGAAGCTTGAATGCACAGAGGGAGAAATTGAACCACAAAGCAGCTGCAACATAGGTCCCAACTAATCCCATGGTTAACTCAGAAGCTGGATGGGTCCTAAGGGCTGTCCCAAATTGAGGCTGCACTTTTGGACATATTACCACCCTTACCCCTCAGAATCATCCAATCTCATATTCGTTTTTCTTAAAACCATATTCTATAGAAATTTAAATTCATTAAAATATAAAGTCAGAGTTCTTTGGGTTTGTTTTTTAATAAAAAAACTTAGAGCCAAGTGGTTCATGTAGAGAGTAGTTTACAGACCAATATCATGAGCATCTCCTGGGAAGCTGCTAGAAATGAAATTTCTTTGTTCCCATCACAGACTTACAGAATCAAATTTGAAGATGGGGCCCAATAATCTGTCAACTTTCCAGGTGACACTGACACATGCTAAAATTTGGGTCCATTGATAATAGTGCTTTAAAAACAATAATTGGAGGGTGGGCCACGGTGGCTCAGCAGGCAGGAATGCTTGCCTGAGATGCCAGAGGACCCGGGGTTCGATCCCCGGTGCCTGCCCATGTTAAAAAAAAAACAATAATTGGAGTGAAAAAGACTTATTCACAGTGTTTTAGAATCATAGGGCTGGGTTGGGATTGTGAAATAACCGTTAGAATAAAATCCAAGATTAATCTTTGGTTTATGTGGATTTTACTCATATCTCTCTTGACCATCTGCTTGTTTGACCTGGTTGCTGCTTCAATGCAGGTGACATCTGGATGTCTGGTCTGTAAGCATCACACCTGTGGCACAGACCATATTTGTGGTTTGTCCAATTATGTCCTATATATGAGCAGGAGAACCGTATCATTTCACTTAGGTTGATGGGAGGAATTTTTTTTTTTTTAAGCCTTAAAAATGACTAGGATTTCCATTCTAGCAAGCCTCAACAAGATCAGGAAATAACTTGTCTGAGGTTTTATGATGGCAATGCTGTCAAGATGCTTATCTAGGTAAATCCAAGACCGTTCAAAGAATAATTCAGTTTGGAAACCTTGTCCTAAATGTGTACACCCAATCTTTTTCTTGTTGAACCATTATTGCTTGTTTGCCATTTGAATGAGGTTTTCTTCTAGTATAGTAGAGCTTAGAAGAATGTGGGCTGAAGCTGGGGCCTCACTTCCACAGGGAAGTCATAACAGATCCGTAGTGCAGAAACCTGGCAGACACTACCCATTCCAAGCAGCCAAAGTTCACATCTCCAAGTGGTAAGCTGTGTTGATAGCATGTGCCAAGTTCCTTCATTACCGTGGCTGCCTTCTTATTGTACAGGACCTGTTGAAATGTGACCTCCTTAGAAAAAGTTGAGGGCCACCTTATTGAAAACAATCTCCCACTCCATTAGAATACCTTCTTTCCATTCAAATACTTTATTTTCTTCATAGCTTATCAATACCTGAAATTATTCTTTTTCTTCCACCCTCCCTCTCTTATTTCCCCTCCTCTACTTGGCTCCTCCCCCATCTCTAACCCCCACCTCATCTGTATGTGTGCACTTGTGTGTGCATGTGTGCACAGGACTTAGAATAGCACCTACCCACACATTACACACTCCGTCAACACATTTTGTTAAAACATAAATGTCCTGAACACTTAGAAGCAGCGAATATCAAATATTGAATTTGAACTCAGTTTTACTCCCAAATCCATGATTTCTTCAACAAGCTCCATACATAATACACATTGCTATTATACTGGCTTACTGCGTGCTTGTGTGGTTTGCACTGAGTTTAATCTAGATAATTATACTAGAGATTCAGGTATTATCCTCTTGATTTTACAGATGAGGGAAATGAGGTTCTGAGAGAGTAAATGAATTTCCCCAGATTTACAAAACCAGCAAGATGCAAGACTGTCTGAATTGCACACTGGGATTCTTAACCATTTTGACAGTAGGATTTAAGGGTTTAGCTGCATCTGATTCACCTGTGTGTGTGTGTGGCGGGGGGGCAGTCTCTGAACTCCAAATTCTCTGACTCTGTCTCTAGAGACTCCCAGGGCATAGGGTGGGGCTCAGTGTTCCACATTTTAACTCTCCCCAGCCTTTCTAAGGCAGGAGGTCCAAAGACTGCATTTGCTATAGACTGTGATGCAGCAAACTATGCTGATACTATAGTTTTACAGTTGTTGGGAAAAGATGGATAGATTTTGGAAAATTCCCCACGATTGCCTACAAGGAAGGCTGCAATTCAGGTAATGAGTCAGAGACAACAATTGCTCTTTCCTATGACCTTTCAGCCAAGATCAGATCAAGTCTGGTTCTGATTAGCCTGTAGGGACAAATGAGATCAGGCCACGAGCATGTCTGGCTGGCTTCGGGGACATTAAGGCACCTTTCAGATGGAATGAATGGCTCTTCACACAGAAAGGTGACAGAGAGTGGGTTTGCTGATGGGTGACTCCAGGCAGTAGGAATAGAGGCCAAATTTTAATCTTGGAAGAGGAAGACTTGCCATTGATGTGCCTGACTTTTGACAGGAATACTGCAGCTGCTTGTACTCAGGCTTTAAATTGGAGTAAGGGAAAGGCAGTGCCTGTCATTGGCTGATGATGGATTTTCTTCAGTTCATAACAAAACTGAATAGCTCAGACAGCCTGTTGAAATAAATTTAATGCTATTTTGAAAAAAAAAGAAAGTAGATTCGTTTTTGGCAGCTAAATTCAATCCTGTGTGAAAGTAAAGCTAACATAATTTGAAGTGCCACAAGAACCTTAAATCTCTCCAGGGATTTCTTTGGATGCCCTCTCCTCTCATTCTTTATGCCTCCATCTCTTTTCCTTAGGTGAGCCTTGTTTACTATTTTATGTGTCTTTGGTCCCATCTGGAGTGTTTCGTTTCCTCTTGACATTCACATATACTCCTCACAGTTAGCATTATGACTCTGTGAGTGTCCCTCTGAATGCCTTTCATTGGGATTTCATCCGCTGCCTTGAGGGCAGGTCAGTAAACTCAAAAGAGGTTCAATGTTCCTTCAGGTATTTCTTCTTCCCTAAAGAGTTCGATAGAGAGCAGAGCTACATATTCACTCCTTTGGGACAAAGGTTGATCACTCAAAATGGATTTTTCTGTTTCCTACTGTTAGTGAGTATGATGGCAGATATCTATCTTTTGCTTCCCTCTCTTCCAAAAGAAGCAATCTATCCAAATGTATACACTGTATTGATATTAAAAATAGTTTTGTAAGCATAAAGTTAGTAATATTGGCATTCTAGGAAAACACATATCAAGGACAAGGAAGATAATAAATTTAACCGATAATCTTACTACCAAGAGGTGGCCATTGCTAATACTTTGTCATATATCTTTCTAGTTTTTTGTTCTAGTCATTTATTTATATATTGACATAGGCAGAAATATTTTTATTTCAAATTGACTATAGCTTATATCCAATTTTATAATCTACCTTTTTCCTACTTTAAATATTGTAATACATTATTTTTGATAAGTGTGATTATTCAGCTATATATCTATAACGTTATGCTCTTAATGAAAGTCTGTAGAAAATTTGTGGTATTTCATTGTTTTGCTATATATTAAAATGTCTGTGATGAGTAGCCTTCTAACACATACCTGCATTTTTATTGAAGTATATATTATATAGATTTTTCTCTTTTTACAATTTATAGTTTTCCATTATTCTCAATTTTGTCTGCTAGTGGTCCTTAAAGTGTGGTCCCTAGACTGGTTTTAGCAGCATCACCTGTATATTTATTGGAAAGACATTATCAGGCCCCAACCCAAGACCTACCAAATCAGAAACTCCAGAGGTGGAGTCCAGCAATCTGTGTTGGCAACCTCTCCAGATGATTCTGATACCTGCTAATGTGTGAGAAGCATTGCTCTAAGGTGATTGGAGAGAATTCCCTGTTCACCAGGGCCATATTTGGCCATGTGCTTCTGTGATATTAGCAAGCCCTGTAAGAATACTGTGTTGTGCATAGAGATTTTTCTGGAAAAATCCAACTTTGCCTTATGTTTCAGATTTCTTGGCTAACCCTAGAAATAGAAATTCTTCTCAATGTTCTTCTGGGGGCCTTACATCCATTCATCTAGAATGACTAACCGTCATGATCTCATCTGAAGGATCACACCTATAGCCTTAATTTTTTCCCTGCTTTAGTTCTCTTTTCTTCAAGCATTTCTTTATTTAACCACCACTTTTATTTTGCCCTTGAAGTTTCTGTAAAACATGGCTGATTATCCCGACTTAAAAACTCCTCAGTCATCTCTCTGTCTCTTGAATCAAATACAAACTCATCAACATGGTCTTTAAGACCCTCTGTAGACTAGTTTCTAGTTACAGTTAGACTGTCATCTCCAAGTCTGCACGCATTCAGATGCCACCTGTAACAGTTTTTACTATTTTTGGTTCCCGAAAATATGTCATTCTCTTTCACGACTCCATGAAAACTTCTTCCAAACCTTTATCATATGGAGAAATCCTACCCTTTCTCCTGGATTTAGAACAGATGTCACCTCCTTTCTGAATTTTTTTCTGTTATTCCAATCCATTAGAATTACATAAATGTTACTTTATACCTCGTTATCAGTTTCTCCCATTGTATCATAAATGATTTAAGTACCTTGTTCCTCCCACTTGACATGAGAGTAGGGACCAGATACTATCTTTGCAAATCTTGATACACTACCAAGCACTTAATAGATGTTCAGTGATTGTTGCATGCTTGTTTGAATCATTGAAATTCAAAATTTCCAATATGTACAGATTATACTAATGTAAAGCATTCAGATGCCATACAAGTTTAATTAGAATTACTGAAAATCTGAAAGGGAAAGGAACATTCAAATGAGTCAGTGTGAAATAGATTGATAAATTAAATAATTATTTGAAAGTATTTTAAAAAAAATCCGTTGAAAAAAATTGGCAGAAAATAATCTGACAACTCAATGTAGAATTGGTGAATTGTCTTTGTTTTATTGTCCATTTTTTCCTCCCCAAACCTAACAAACTAAAATTATTTTGGACTTGCTTTTTGGGTGAGAAGTAAATTGAGACAAATTCTGCTGTATAAGAGAGAATCATAGCTGGACAATATCATAGCTGGACAATATTATATTGATAGAAATAGGTACTTACAATTAAAATTTTTTTAAAGATGTCCAGTTTCTAAAAAAGACCTTACAAATTGCATAAAGCTTTGCATAGATCATTTTAGAGTCCTGCCAAAACCAGCAGATCTGCTCTCTTCTCTGTATTTTTGATTATCGAGATTTTATAGCTTCAATAAGCTACTGTGGACAGATCAGTTATTCCATGCCATCACATTCCTCTTTGGCATGGAGGCATTATATCTCTTTCACTGAGAACCACAAATTCTGCACCTCATTTTATCCAGTGATTTTGGGAAATAGCAAACACGTGGTAGGATTTGAAGCAGTTCAATTTTGAGGGAATTGCTGCTACATCAAATTCCTTTGGTACAAGATGTTCACATGAAATGCATGGATCCATGGCAAGAAGGGATTTTATAACAATCAGAGTGTTTGACAGATTTCAATAATTATGCTTCCCATTGAACACTATTCAAAGAGAATTAATTAAATAGCTAGATATATTTTAATGCCAAACAATATTCCTACATATAAGACTTACAAAATAAGCACTCAATATAGTTATGGAGAACAAGACTACTGCTCATTTCCTTTAGAAAAAATAAATGACTATGCAAATCCCATCCTTCCAATGATTTACCTGAAATTTGAATAAAGAAGAAATCTAGGGCCTTTGTGAGGAGTGCAAATATGGATTTGCATGGTAAATTTACTCATTTATGTTTGTGCCCATTAATTATTCATCTAAAATGTGCATTGATGGTCTACTATATGCCTGGTACATTGGTAAGTGCTGGAAAAGCAGTGGTGTTCAATACAGCTAAACACCAGGCCTCATGGAACCTATGTATGCCAGTGGGGTGGGACAGAAGATAAACAAGTAAATAAACACCTAACTGAGATTACTTCACACAGTAAATAACACAGAGAAATAAAATAAAGCCAAGTGAAGAGATAACAAACGATATGCCTGGAGCTGTAGTTTAAAGTTGAATGGGGGTAATGCCTTAAGCAAGCAAATGGAATGTGTTAGGAGCATGTGCTTCGAGTGTTGTTGGAACATAAAGGAGAAACCTCCTACCCAATTTTGGGAGCCCAGGGAAATTTTTAACAGGGAAAGGAAGGGGAGTAAAGTAGAATGGTTAAATAGCTCAATACTGGAGAACAGAAATGTGAGTTCAAATATGGCTCTCCTGTGCAATGTTTGCTCATCGCTCATCCTCTCTGGTTCTTTTCTGTATTGCACAATGGAGCTCATAATACCTCTAATACCTCTTCATCAGGTGAGGCAGGGAGGGTGTGGGAGTGATGTTTAAGACCCAGAATGGAAAAGAGCAAGTCATATTCCTGGAAATAGAGTTGGTTCACAGAGAATTAAGACAAGAATGAAAATTGAAGTGGAGATTAGATCAAGAAGAGCTATGCTAAGTGATTAAGAGTATAGTTTAAGGCAAAAGGGAACCTTTCAAATGATTATTTCAAGTTGACTGATCATGTGCGAATTTTGGAAATATCTCTGTATCCAAGACAGACGCTTGGCAAAGGAAATATCCTACTACACTAACTCTAAATTTCCAAATGATCATCAACAATGGAAATGGATGAGTATATTTTGGCATACTCATATAAAATGTACATCAAAATGTAAAAACTTCATACAAGCTATAATACTGACAAAAGTTATAAATATAATATGAAAAAACTAGAGCACTGTAGGTACCATTAATAGGTACCATGAGAGTATATATATACAAGATTGTACATAATAATGTATATTTACCTTTGTATACTAGAAGGGTATCTGGGATGCTTGTAATACTCTATTATTTATCTGAATTCAGTGAGCTTCATACTCCACTGGCAAAATACTCAGATATATTCAGGTTGGGTTGAAATATCAAGGATCTCTTTTTCTTCAGCTTTTGAAGAAATTCCAAGTAAGGGCAACTTTAGGACTCCTCATTGATGTTAAGGGGTCTCAAAATATTTGGCAGCATATCATATTGAAAAAAATAGTATATACCACACCCTCATCATTATCCAATCACAAATAGCATAATATGGATTATACAGAGTCTGTCTGGCTAAACTAAGTTCAGCTGCAGGACAGAGAGGGCCAACTGTTCCCAGAGCTCTCCACATTTCAGAGGTTCTATATCAAACTTGTCATCATAGGCACACCAAATGAAACCTGAGAATCATTCGGACTGTGTGTAACAGAATTAGGTAAAGAGTATGCCCTGATTCCCACAAAAGGACACATTTCCAAAGACTTCCAAGACCCTGAAATAAAAGGAGGAAGCCTGAGGCCACTCAGATCAGACCAATGCAAAATACCAAAAGAAACAGATATTTTGTAAGGTTGTATGAGACTCTCTTGAAAGTGCTTTAAGGATTCACCCCTTTGAAAAAGTAGAATATCAGAGCCTCTGTGAGAGTCTCATAGTACCTTTGGAATGCTGAGTCTATTTTTTTTTTTTTTTTTTTTAATATAGGCAGGCACAGGAAATCTAATCCAGGTCTCTGGCATGACAGGCAAGAGCTCTGCCTGCTGAGCCACTGTGGCCCACCCTGAGTCTACTATTTTGAAAACAGAACTGTCCAGAACATTGCATAGCTAGACGGAATCCTAGATGATAGTTGTATGCCTTCTAGAACACACAATCGAAAATGATCCCAAATTGCAACTTAAAAATTCTACCTTTTCTGGATAAAATACTAATTATTAGGACTTTTTAAAAATATAATAGGCAAATGCATAAATAATGATACTTACCTGTATGGACAACATTATCTGCAGTGTGATATCCCCCATTCAAGTTCCACTTTCAACAACCCCAAAAGCATGAAAAAAATTAGCAAATAGCAACAAAAGGAAATCAAGAGAGTTTATTTTCTACCCATTCCCAAGTAAAAACAAGATAATACTTTAGTATGTTAACAGTTTCTTATATTAGGAACTGAATCCAAAAACAGCAAACAAATTATGTTTCTAGGCTTTTTATTTTCACAAAATTTCCTGTATTTTGCTGACGCCATTAACAACCATAAAAATAAACTAATCCACCCCCATTCCATATGGCAAATATTTCCTTGTTACCTTTGAAACTATTAGCGGATTTGGTAGTTCTCTTGAGCTTTGGCACTTTTCATCAAAAGCTAATTGGAACTTGCTTATAAAAACGGCCCCCTTCTGACCATCTATTAAAAACCTAGTCAGACACAAACTTCTATGCTGAATATTCCTCAAAGTTTCCTTTCCAACATTCTCAATCATTTTACCCCTCCCTCAACCTGGCCTCCTACCAGAACCTTGAGACCTCCAAGTTAAGCTTTCTCATACTGTGTTATTTCCAATTCTCAGTCAACTAAATGTTAGCCAAAGATCTAAACTCTCATAAATAGTGTTATGACTTGATTAATCATTTGATAATTGAGAGCAAAGTGCTATATTTCCTAGTGGGGTAAACCAAAATAATCAGATGGCTTGCATGTGATTTTCCTTATTCTGGGCCAGGGTCGGTGGATACGAAAAAACAGAAGCTTGGAGTTCTGTATAGAAGCTTTCAGTATTAGTCCCGCATTCAGCATGTGTTCAGAAAAATGAAGAGCAAAAACTTGAAAGTAGTTCTAAACTGGAGTTTAGATAAAACAAAGATGGGAATTCATTTATATTTTATATTTTAGGTGACTATATAAAATATAGACTTTATATGGCTTCTAGTATATGAGAGTGTCCATTCTGTTGGGTGTGTCAACAAAATTGAATAATTTGTAATTAGATATTAATACTGCTTCTGAATTATCGACTGTTCAAAAGAACAATTGGGTTTTAGCTGGTTCTTAAGAAATAATTATTTTTAATGCAAGATTTACAGATCTGTATGGAAATTCTATTACTCTGTTGGTTTATGCTGTTTTCGTCTGCCTAACAGGCATCTTCCTTCTGTGAGCCACAGCTTTGGGAACCTCTCCATAATAACCTCACCTCCTCCTTCCCAGTTATAGGTATGGCCCAGTCGAGGCCAATCATACTACTCCATCCACTGTAAAGAACAAGTGGCGTAAGAGTGAGAAGAAGAACCAGGCAGGGACTGAAGTTTTAATCTGGAAAGAAATATGGAAACTAGGGGTAAAAAGTGGATTGAAATGACTGGGCTTGCAACAGCCATACTCTCCACCATCTGGAGAGATCAGATCTACAGCAAGAGAAAATGAGAGATGCACAAACAAACAGAAACAAGTGCTGGACAGAAACCTTGTTCAGGCTAATCTGTTAACTTAAATGCAAGAATCTCTCCAAAAGAGTCTTTCGGAGCAGTTTGAAACTTCAGGGATGACAAAGTGCATTTCAAGTTAGCCCACTATATTTTGTATTCCTCTTCCTGTTCTTCTGTATTATCAAATAAAAATTGCTTCTTGTAACTTGATCTTCATCAGCTCTCCCGAATCATGAAAAGAGCCAATTCTTTGTATTGTATGGCAATCCTTTTTGCGTTTAATGAAATCATGCAGTCCATGAACCTCATATTCCCCAAGCTAAATATATCACTTAGCGTCATGAGAAGAGAAGAAGCTGGCTGGGATTGAAGAGGTATTTGAGCTAGCATGACAAATCTTTTGTTCCTATGAAGATTTCCTACCTGGCTATATTAGATTCCTAGAGCTACTACAGCAAATGACCACAAAGTTGGTGACTTAAACAACGTAAATTTATTCTCTCAAAATTCTGGAGGAAAGAAGTCTAAAATCAAAGCATAGATGGTACTTTACTTTGCTAAAGTTGCCAGAACATAATATACCAGAAATAGATTGGCTTTTATAACAGAGATTTATTAAGTTACAAGTTTACAGTTCTAGGGCTTTTAAAATGTCCAAGTTGAGGCACCCAGAGCAAGAAACCTTGACTCAAAAAATGCAAATATCTGTCACATGGGAAGGCTCATGGCTGACATCTGCTTGTCTTTGTTTCTGGATTCGTTGCTTCCAGCTTCTGATTCCAGTGGCTTCCTCTCTAAGCATCAGCGGATCTTGACTTAGCTGCTCTGGGGCAAAACCTGGAGTTTCATCTCTTAGCTTAGCATCTCATGAAAAGGCACATGGCAATGTCTGCCTGGCTCTAGCTCCTATTTAGCTTCTGCTGGCTTCTCTCAACTCCTGGTCTCCTGGGGCTTCTGTATTTCCAAATATCTGTGTGTAAACTTTCTCCTAAATGTTCCCTGTGTCAGCTCTTCTTAAGGTCTCCAGTAAAGTAATCAAGATCCAACTTGAATGGGTGGTGGCACATCTCCATCTAATCAAAAGTGCACATCTCCGTGGAAGTAAGCTAATCAAAAGGTCACACCAACAATTTTGTGTCTCATCTCTATGGAAATAACCTAATCAAAATGTCCCACCCTACAATATTGAATCAGGATTAGAAGAACAAGGTTTCTGGGGGTATGTAACAGTTTCAAACTAGCACGGATGGGGTCATGGTATCTTGGATGGCTCTAAGGGAGAATCCTTCCTAGCCTTTTCCCAGCTTCTGGTGATGACCTTAAATCCTTGGCATTCAATGGCTTGTAGCTGCATCACTCCAATCTCTGCTTCTGTCTTCACATGTGTTTTCCCCTGTGTGTTTCTGTCTCTATGTCTCCTCTTCTTATCTGGACATCAGCCATATTGGACTAAGGACCAACCTTACTCCAATATGACCTTGAATTTAACTTGATTATACCTGTAATGATATAATCTATTACAGCTATTTATTCCATCCATTTCCAAATAAGTACATATTCTGAGCTACTGGACTTCAATATATCTTGCTGGGTAACACAATTCAATCCATATCAAAGGTCAAGGGTAATAGCGAAATAGTAGGCTCTTAGATGAAGTTTGAGTACTGAAGTGAATTAAAGGCAGTACCCATAAAGGAAAAGGACAAGAGGGAAAATGATGTTAAATGGTGTCAAGGGCAGTATGATACATAAAGTAGCTGAACAAAGATTGAAGAGTTCAGCAAAGTTCTGTCAGTGACTAGGAAGTGTTTGAAGGAGTCAATGGGGAATAAAATCAGCAGCAAATTAGAACTAGAAGCATGAAACACACATTTGAAAAAATACTTGTATTTCAGGATTTTTAAGTTAACACTGGTTGAAAGAAAATCCAACTTTGTTATAAAAAAAGAGATAGGCTGCAGAGAATAAATGAGATTAAATTGAGAATATAAAATATGAAGATTGGTTGAAATAAGAAAAAAAATATTTCTCCAGGTTATTTAGACCAAAAAAGAAGAGTGCTTGTTGTGATTGTGAGGCCAACTTTCTTTTGAATGACCGTGTCCCAAGTTTCAATTATGCTTTGATTCTGGATGTTACCAGCACCATTTTGAGATTTCAAACTGTTAGAGTAGTGGTTTTTGAAGATAGAATAAAGTTTTCTAATTTAAACTTTAAGAAAAACAATCAAAATCAAGTTAATTTTTTTTAATATACCTGTTTAACATTAAAAGAAAAAAAATTCTTTTAAATTATCTGGCCCAGTAATTTAGCCTCATAAATGAAATTCTTTTATGTGGTAAATCTCAAAATGAACTTGATTCATTATACTTTCAACTTTTTTGCTTGGAGCCCAGTAGATGATATTTTCTATACAATCCCAAAGGATATTTTCAAAGTGAATGTCCTTTGCTTCTGACTTGTGCATTCTTAACTGGAGAATGTTATCTCTGACCTAGTTTATAAATGAACATCAACCAGTCATTTGTTTGTGAGAAAATTTTGCTTTACTGCCGTGGAAGAGTGTATATGGTGGAGTGGTTCCAGGCCTCAGCTTTGAAGTTAGAAGAAGACCTATGTTCAACTTTGAACTTTCTAACTCACTAAGACTTTCTGAGTCTCTGTTTCTATATCTGTGAAATCAAAATGATAACATCTGCTGGTAGGTTCGATATGAGGATTTGCTTATTTTCCTAAAGCCCTTATCATGTTGTAAGTACTAAACTAATAAACATTTCTCTTACAAATCTGAGAAGATGGAATATAAAGTATCTACAAAGGAATAAATTATAATTACCAAAGTTAAGGATAAATGCATGATGAACAGAATGCAATATCTACAACACACCTTTATAATTCTAACATATCAGCTTCAGGTAACTTTTTGCTCTAGAAACAATTTTAAAATGTTTTGCCAGTCACACTGGTGATTGGCCCTGGGAAATAAGTAGATGAACATGACGTCCCTTCCCTGAAGAGGTTTTAATTTAAAAGTAGATAGGGGGCGGGCCATGGTGGCTCAGCGGCAAGAACACTTGCCTGCCATGCCAGAGGATCCAGGTTCAATTTCCGGTGCCTGCCCATGTTAAAAAAAAAAAAAAAGTAGATAGAAAAACAAATAATTTCAGCATTGCATGCTAACTGCACTGTTAGATCTATTTATAAGGTCCTTTCAAACCATATGGGTAGATGCTAAAATCAGATAGATAAGGAAAACAGAGTATCAATAAAGGCTTCTTGGAGGAAGTGATACAGAGTTTTGCCTTGAAAGGAGTGCAGGAACTAACCACCAAGATGATCCAAGGTAGAAAAAAAAAATAAAAAGCTGAACAAAATTATTGAGGCAGTAACTGTACAATGCAACCTAGGAACTAAGCCCTTTGATAGTACTAGATAAATAGACATTTTTAGAGATTGTTCTTTCAAACTTTAATATAAAATGGGATTCCCATGCTTTACTATTTTTCCCAAGGCGGAGAAAAGGGTAGAAAGTATTTCAATACAATTAATAAAGTCAATATCCAAGATTGTATAGGAGCAACCCATTAATATAACAGAAAGATGCCCATTGTTATTTCATATTTTATGGTCTATCAGTGCAAGCAAGAGGGAAACTAAAATAATATTACGATTAATAGAAAGGAATATATGAAACTCTCATCATCTGTATATGACACTTTTCTTGTGGAAAATCCAATAGAATCAAATTATTGGAACTAAGATGTATATTCAGATTTGCCTGCAAAAATAATAATGGTACAAAACTTGACAGATGTTGTACATAACCAACAATCACCCAATATAGTGTAGGAAAAGATTTTATTCATAACAGCAGTGACAACAAAAATGCTTGGAAGTCATCTTTACAAAAACTCTTCTAAAAAGTAATCTAAAAAGTATCTGAATAGTTTTGCTGAGAAATGCAAAAGAAGGCTCAAAATGGAGAGACATACCAAGTTCCCAGATGGGAAAATTGAATATGATAAGACAGTTCTTCCCTTTTTGGATTTCATGAAAATCTAGTAAAAAACATAGTGTGATTTTTTCTTTGATTTTGATAATGTGAGCGTATAACTCATTTAGAAAATAATTATTGAGAATTGAAAAGAATGATTTTTAAAGACAGCAACTAGTGTATAAACAGTTATACTTGTTATAATCAGCTAGCTATATACATTTATAATGAAGCTATAATAAGTAGCACTTCAGTATGGGGACAAAATCCCACAGACAGATCCAGTGAATAAAATACTCAAACTGAAAAACATCTGAACTTACTGCATAACAAAACAAGAAGCAGAGTCACTAGGGAAGTGAAGCATTTTTAAAAAATGGCACTCAAACTTGCTAACTCTTTTAAACCATACATGGATACATTTCTGAGAATATGTAATAAATGAAATAAAAACAACCAGCACAAACATATGTGGAATTTTACCTCATTTAAGATTGAGAAATGACTTTGCAAATATATCTGAATACAAAAGAGAAGTTCTATAAATTGTTACACAAATTTAGACTATTGTTCTTCAAAAAGTATCCTAAATGCAATTAGAAGGTAAATACGAAAAAATTTTATAACAAATATAACAAAGATTTATTGGCATTATTGGGTTTGGAGAGATTTTTATAAACCAACAAACTCTTGAGGAAAAGAAAAGAAACAGTTACATATAATGAAATGGAAATGTTCAAGAAATATTTCAATACATAGTTACTTTACTGTTAATTAAACTGTCATCACTTCTTTTGTCAATAAAATATAACAGAGTCATGTTTTCTTGTTATTTTTATTTCCAAAGAAAATTCTTGTGATAGTTAATTTCATGTGTAAATCTGGCTTGGTTATAGCCTCTAGTTGTTTGGTCAATCACTGGCCTGTTTTTACAATGAGGTCATTTCATAGCAATTGCATCTACAATAATTAGATTGCATCTACAAACAAGTAAAGAGATTGTCCTTAGCATGTGGGCAACCTTAAACCAGTTGAAGGTCTTAAAAGCCAAACTGAGGTTTTCAGAGGCCAGAAGAGGAATTTATCGACTATTAAAAGAATTTCCAGGTCCTTTTATCGACTATTAAAAGAATTCCCTGGAGAATTCAGACTAAGAACTTCAACATGATCTTGGACGTGTCAGCTCCAAAGTTGGGTGAACTAATTCCTTTTTATAAATTCCATAACAATTACATATATCCTGTTGGTTCTGCTTCTCTGAAGAATCCTAATACAGTACTCACCATAAAGGTGATGATAAAGGCACTCATACAATTCATAAGTGTAAGTCTAGGAAGTACCAAATTTTAAAGTTATTTGTTAATAGGTGTCATGAGACAGAACAATTCAAAATTTTAGACCAATAGATGTTCTTCTCATCAATTTTTAATAAGGAAATAAAAATCTGCCAAATGTTTATATTAAAAAAAAATTTCATCATGGCCTTCTTTTTTTTAAAAAAAGTAAACTTAAAAGATTTTAGAACAGTTTTAGTCTAGAAAATTTACAAAGAGAGTTCCCATATATACCACATCCAGTTTCCATCATTATAAACATCCTACCTTAGTACAATGCATTTGTCACAACAAATAAAGAAAATTTGACCTATTATTACTAACTAAAATCCTTATTTTGCTTAGATTTCTTTAGTTTTTCCCTAATGTCCTGTTTTTGTTCCAGAATTCCATCCAGGATACCACGTTACATTTAGTCATCAGGTCTCCTTGGGGTGCTCCTTGGGGTGACATTTCCTCAGTCTTTTTTTGCTTTTGATGACTTGACAGTTTTGAGGAATACTGGTTATTTATTTTGTAAAATTTTTAAAAACTGGTTGTACTGGAGATATGGATTTCAGGAGGAAGGCCACAGGAGTTGTGTGTGTCTCATCCCGTAACGGCAAGGCTATACACAGTTTACATGAGTTGTCATTCCTGATGCTAATCTTGGTGACCTGGATGAAGTAGGGGTTGTCAGGTGCCTGCGTGGTAAAGTTATACTTTCCCTCCCTGTCCATACTTTACCCATTGGAAGAAAGCTTTTAATCAGTAGCCTGCACTGAAAAAAACAGTATTACTTTTGAAAATGAAAATTTAGCAGCCTTAATTCCAAGGTTATAAAATGGTAAAATTCTGGTGCTTCTGTATGAGGATTCATTATATAACCATCATGAATAACATTTAAAGAAAATATTATCATGTCATAGAAAAATACTTATGATAGAATGTTTTAGTTTGCTAATATTGCAGAAATGCAATCTATCAGAAATAGATTGGTTTTTACAAGAGGAATTTATTAAAATTTACTTTTAAGGCTGGGAAAATATCCAAATTAAGGCACCCAGAGAAAGACACCTTTCTCTTGGAAGAAAGGCCTCTGGCATCTGGACTACCTCTGACAGCTGGGAAGGCACGTGGTTGGTATCTGCTGGTCCTGGCTCATGGTTCGTTGCTTTCAGCTTCAGATTCCAGTGGCTTTCTCTCTAAGCATCTGCGGATCCTCATTCAGCTTCTCTGGGGCAAACTCTGAATTTCATCTCTTAGCTTAGAATCTCCAAGCTTCTGTGTCCTGGTTTCTTCTTTCTGCTCTCTGTGTCAGCTCTGAGTTCTCTCTCATAAAGGGCTCCAGGAAAGGATTAAGACCCACTTTGAATGGGCAGAGGCGTACCTTTATGGAAACAATTTAATTGAAAGGTCCCACCCACAGTTGGGTGTGTTGCATCTCCGTGGAAACATCCTAATCAGGAGTTGTCACCCAACAATAGGTCTGCCCCCAATGATTCAGTTAAAAGAATGTGACTTTTCTGGGGTACGTAACAGTTTCAAACTAGCACATTGGATAATTGAAACAAATATGGCAGTACAATATAAAGTTGTTAGTGAAAATAATCTATATAAAATATTATTATAAAGTGCTAATAAAATGAATTTAAACATCCTCCTTTTTATATTTCTGATTTTTCAAATGCTCTACTTGAGGGATTTATAGCATTTATACTCGAAAATGTAATTTTTAAACTTAAGGTAATTTTTCCACTAAAAGGATATGCTTACAGTGGCCTGGATACATTTCTGTTGATTGAACAGTGTTCATCTCTTTGGAAATACCAGAATCCCACAAAAACACACACTTTTTGCTATTGTTGTTCTCTTTCTTGCTGACTCCCCAAACTCAAACCACAGATAATGATACATCCTTCCTTTAGTTTGTTAATAGCATGCAAATATGACTTCAGAAATATTGATGTTCATTTATTAACTTATGTCCTAATAGGATTATATTGATGTTCTTGGTTACCCATTACCCATTAATGGACTTTGATTAAGTAACAAAGGATCTGACCAATTAAAGCTTTGTTTTTGATCTCACAAAATTAGCATATTGTTTTACCTTCTTGATATCACAACATTTAACTAAACATTTTAGTTTGCAAAAATTGTAGGCTTACATGCCATTGTAAGAAATAATATAGATGGATCCCATATACCGTTACACAATTTCTCCCAATGATGACATCTTGTAAGACTATATAATATCACAACCGGTATATCAATTTATATACAATCCACTGATTCTATTCAGATTTCCTCAGTTTTACTTGTATTCTCTTGTGTGGTTGTACTTAGTTCAATGCAGTTTTATCCCAGCACAGATTCTACCACCACAGTCAAAATACAGAATATTTCCATCACTCCAAGGATCCCTCATATTGCTCTTTCATTATCACAACTACCTTTTTTATGGTAACAGTGCACTCCCATCTCCTCCCCCATCCATTTCTAACCCCTGAAAGCCATCTGTTATCCCTTTGTAAAATTTGTCTTTTCAAGAACATTATAAAAATAGATTCATAATGTGTGTGACCTTTTGAAATTGGCTTTATTTTCACACAGCTTAATTCCCATGAGGTTCATCCAAGTTTTGTATACATCAGTAGTTCCATACTTCTTATTACTGAGTAATAGTCCACGGTTAAGATATAGTATGTTTTAACTACTCATCCACTGAAAGCTATCTGGATTGTTTCTAACTTTTTAGCTATTATAAAAAGTTGTTTGTATTATCCAAGTGTGGTAGTTAGAGTCAGTTGTCAACTTGGCCAGGTGAAGGCACCCAGTTTTGTTGCTGCAGACATGAGCCAATGGTAAGTGAACCTCATCTGTTGCTAATTACAGGAGGCGTGCCTGCTGCAATGAATGACATTTGATTTAATTTGGCTGGAGCACAATGTAGCTCAGCCCAAGCAGCTCAGCATACCTCATCTCAGCACTCACAGCTCAGCCCAGGCCTTTGGAGATGCAGAGAGGAATCACCCCGGGGAAAATTGCTGGAACCCAGAGGCCTGGGGAGAAGGCCAGCAGAGACCATCCTGTGCCTTCCCACATAAGAAAGAAACTCAGTGGAAAGTTAGCTGCCTTTCCTCTGAAGAACTAACAAAAATAAATCCCCTTTTATTAAAAGCCAATCCATCTCTGGTGTGTTGCATTCTGGCAGCTAGCAAACTAGAACACCAGGGTTCTCTAGAGAAACAGAACCAATGGGAGAGATCTGTAAATATGAGATTTATAAAGGTGTCTCATGCAACCATGGGAATGGAAGAGTCCAAAATCCATAGAGCAGGCTGTGAAGATGGCAGCTCTGATGGAGGTTCTGGACATACTCCACAGGAGAGGCTCGCTAGCTGAAGAAGCAGTGAGACTATCTCTCTTCTCTCTTAAAGCCTTCAACTGATTGAATTATCTCATTATGGAAGACATGCCTTAGTTGATCACAGATGTAATCAGGCACAGATGGAATCAGCTGACTGATGATTTAATACACCAGCCTTTAGATTTATCAAGGTTATAAAGAATATTTACAAAATATTCTTGCAGCGATGGTCAGACCAGTTCTTGTTTGACCAGACAACTGGGCATAATCGTTTGGCCAAGTTGACCACAGAACCTAACCATCACATTTCTATAAACATTTTCAGAGATGTTTCAGTGTAAAAAACATAATGTTTTATTTTCCTGGGATAAATGCCTAAGGGTGCAATTGCTTAGTCGTATGATAGCTACATATTTTCCTTCCTTACCGTGGTTCAAGAAGGCCGATGAAGTTCAGGGTTTCTTTCTCAGCTGGAAGGGCACATGGTGAACATGGTGATGTCGGCTGGCTTTCTTGTGGCTCTACCAAAAGGGACTCTCTCCAAAATGTTTCCTCTTTTAAAGGATTCCAGTAAGCAACTCCACCTTCAATGGGTGGAGGCACACCTCCATGGAAAATAATCTAATCAAAAGTTACCACCCACAATTGGGTGGATCATATCTCCATGGTAACAATCAAAATGCTCCCACACAGCGAGATTGAATGAAGATTAAAGGACATGGCTTTTCTGGGGTCCACCATAGATTCAAACCAGCACATGATCCCATCCTACCTGTATAACCAATTAGAAAAGAGAGAAACTCATAATAACAGCAGCTAAAATGCTTGCTACAAAATTCCAGATTAGATATACATGTGCGTATATAGATAAATATCTTCAATGTGAATTTTCTTGATGTGTAGTATATAATCTGAAACTCGCATGATCAAAAGTGGTCTGTGTGATGAATGTTTACATGATGAACACATCCGTGAGGTCAGCCCCCAGTGCAGGTAACAGAACATTATTAGAGCCTCAGAAGACCACTCAGTCCCCAGCCACTTCTCCCTATAACCGATGCCCCTAGGTTAACCACAACACTGATTAACAATGCCACTGACTGCTTTTGCCTATTTGCATCTGGCTTTTTTTTGTTTTCATTGCATCTCTGAGATTTATCTACATTTTGGCATACTGTGGCATATGGTGTGACTCATTCTTTACCATTGCTGGGTAGGACTCCACTGTAGGAATCTACTATGATTTAGATAGCCTACCTACTGTTAATGACATTTGGATTGTTTCCTGCTGATAGCTTGTGTGTGTCTCTACCTGAATATAAATAAACATTTCTTTTGCGCTTATACCTATGATAAAAAATTCTGGTTCAGGTGGTATATGTATTCAACTTTAGCAGCGATTGCCAAATAGTTTCCCACAAGGATTGTACTAATTTATGCTCCCACCAGCGGTGTATGAGAAGTCCATATCTAAATGTTTTAAATCTCTTTTTCTGTTCATAAAATAAAACTGCAAAGCGGGCCACAGTGGCTCGGTGGCAGTGTTCTCTCATGCCATGCTGGAGACCCAGGTTCGATTCCCGGTGCCTGCCCATTATAAAAATAAATAAATAAAAAATTAAAACTGCAATTAAACATGTTAGAAAGTTTCATGTTAATAAGAGATGGATTCAAATTAGGCTTGCTAATGTCCAGTCATATATTTTTCTATTAGAACAAAACGTCAAATACTTGATTTCAATCAGTGTACCTCAATTTATCTCCCATACTTTCCAAACAAAAATCTGTGTCTTAGTCAAGCTGATGGCGCTTACTTTTCCCATAAGCCCGATGTGAATGCGCTTGCTTTTTAATTTTTTTTTCCTCTGCTATCTTCTACTCATGTCCCAACCCAGAAAGATCATGGTGCCTTCCCTAAAGCTGTCAGCTAACAGACATTTTCTACTACTTTGGATCAACTGTAATAATTCGCCACCCACATGACTTCAAAAGTTGTTTCAATATTCAACTTTTAGCTATTTTTAGCTTGATATTTTGTCATCTAGAGTTGGGATGTTTGAGAATATGCACTTTCTTTCACATTCTTCCCCCTTATCAGTGTTAGTAGTGACCAATTAAGATTTAAAAATTTTTATTTACTTTAACTACATCAGGTTAAAATGGTCATCTAAAATTTAAATGAGATAGCAAACAAATGTAAATCAAAATTAAGAAACAAAGAAAATTTTGAAGGAAATCTTGCATAGCTGCAGTCTGAAGTAGTGGACACATTGAATTCCAAAATATGGGCAGAACTAAATTATTTATCATTTAAATAATTTGATAAATGTGGATGAAATAAAAAAAACTGATTCCAGGTTAAGTGAAAAATACTACTTGAAGGAAATATAAAGTGAGTAACAAATTATATGCCAAAAATTGGTTTGGGTGAAACTTGAAAAATAGATAGGGAATAAATGAGATGGAAGATATCTGACAATAATCATTCTTAATCATAAGGTCCACCATGAATGGACTTTTACTTCTGGAAAGGAGAAGAATTTGTTTAATTCATCACCTGTTTGGAGGGTGCCTACTCCATATTTGAAAGTGCTTTACTTGCTCTGAGTCAACAAAGGAAAGAAGAAAGAAGTAGACCAAAGCCATAAGAAATTGAAAGAAAACATGGCCAACTATTTGTACTGAAATCTTTAACATAACTTACATAAAATGGATATGGTCTGAGATCTTTATAATTTCCTATTCAGTTTATAGTACAATATACAAGAAAATTATACGCAGAGCAAAATTGACAATTTAAATATCTCACCTCTAAAGCAATTCACGTTTCTAATCTCCTTTTATCCTATGATTTTCTGCCACATAAATGTGATTTGTATCTAGTTTATTTTTCAATGTAGCAACAGCATTTATAGCATGAGTCAGTGGTGAAACCAAATCTAGACCACCTTGGCTTCTGGCATCAACCAAACAATGAGCGTTCCTCTTGGATTGTGGTCAGTGAAAGAAAAAACACTGAAGTAGAATTTCAGTATTTGACCTCAGGGTCTGATTTAAACCTCTACATTTCTCTACTGCTAGGATAGTGCAATTATGTGAACTATTTCTTTGAAATTTACATTTCCTCAGTAGGTAATGAATGACAAGTACCAGAAGAAAACATGTAAATAAATGAATGATAAGGATAAAAAGATGTGAAACTTCTTTAGTGATCAGAAAAACATAAAAAATAATAATTAAATGCCAATTATATCTATCAAATTGCTTAAAAGTAACGGAGTTATGGGTGCATGGGCGGTTCAGTGGTAGAATGCGCGCCTTCCATGTGGGAGACCGGGTTTGATTCCTGGACCATGTACCTAAAAAAAAAAAAAAAAAAGTAATGGAGTTATGAAATCTGATATATTGGAGAGAATGTGGGGGAAGGGGAACTACATGTGTAGTTGGTGGGAATATAATGGTTAAAAAAGTTATAAAGGATAATTTGCTGAAATTTATCAAAATTTAAAACATATATAACCTTGCTCTTAGTGATTTATTTCTATGAATCTATAATATAAAATACTTGCTGAAGTGTGTAAGGATATTCATGTGTGTACAACCTGTACACATATATTTTTGAAAATGACTTGACGAGCATTGGTTAAATTACCTATGTTTACATCCATTCTCTAAAATATTATATAGCACTTTGACAACTAGAGATATTTCTGTACTTATTTAGAATAGTACATTTAGACTGCTAAATATAAAAAGTTTTAAAAACATATATAATATGGTCTGTTTTTATCATAAAGTTATATACTACAACCAAATATTATCAAAGTAATGTATGCATATATTTACATATATGCATATATTTACATATATGTATGTATATGTGTGGGTGTGAGAGAAAGAGAGAGAAGAGAGAAGAGTGAAAACCTATGCTAGGGAACTGAATTCATGAGAATTTGCTTGAGGAAACAACTCAAAAGCAGCTTGAAAGTTAATCAGACTGAAGGAATTATCCATTCAGACAAAAGTCAGTTGCGAAGTTACCAAGAAACATCTCCCAAGGTCCAGAGGCCACTGAAAATGTCACAGCAGCTACTCTTTGAGAAGCTGCTTCTTTCTTCCACTGCTGCCCAAGACCTATTTCCTCATCTATTACTGGGAAAACCCAATGGCTAATCCACCCTCACCTCTTGACAACCTCAATCCCTAGGTAATCCACACCTTTATTACTCCTACCTATGAAACGGCAACAAATCCAGAACTGACCCAGCCTTCTTTATACCCTTCTCAGAATATCCTTCAATGGGAGACCAAATCTCGTAATAGTTGTTTCATTCTTTCCTCTTGTTAAGCAGCAGTCCGTGTTCCCTCATGTATGCCCACTCTCGATGCACTGAGGCAAAAAATGTTTTGTCAGACATAGGGGTTCCCCTGGAGGTCTTTGCTAAATGGGCTTTAACATCATGTATATATATGAATATTTGCAGATAGACATATGCATGTGTCTATCTAACTACATCTCTCTGCCTACTTATAATAAGTAGCTTTCATATACATATATGACATTTGTATGCTTAATGTAACTGGGACTGAGGGTCAGGGTGAAGGTTCTCTTAGCCAGTATTTAATTATGCTACTTTCAAGGCATGACTCACACACAAATTTGGCAACAAAGAGTTTGAGGATTAGAAAGGGAAAAGAACAGTGTAGAGGTAATGAGTCTTCATTATTCTTAATTAGCTGCCATTGCTGTTTCTGCTTCTTTAAAAGGTAACACAGATGGAAAAGTAATTAATGCATAAACTAATTAGTGATCTCATTTGCCAATTGTACATGATAAATAAAACAGATTGCAGGAAATACTCAGCAAGTTGAAGTAAGGTGAGACTAGGAGGGCACTCTGACGAGAAACATGGTTGGATTGGCAATAACCCATAAAACAATTTATGTGTCTTATATATCATTGTAGCAAGGAAGCAATGGAAGGAAAGTTAAAATTAGTTCTGATTTGTTTTGCTTTTTAGTAAAAATGTGACCATGGGCATTCTATATTGCAGTAGAAGATTATTTCGTCAACAAATTTCATTTATTGCAAGTAATTATTATGCAAATATCAAATTTAAAAAGAATTAATCCGATCTCCCTATGTAAAACAGCTGCAGATTTTTTATAGAATTGCACATAAATTTTCAACACTAAATACCCCGCATACAAATAGAAATTTTAGGTTTGTACTTTCTCTTTGGACTCTTTCAGCCTTAATTCATTTCAAACAGAAAAATATTTATTTCATGACTATTGAATGGAAGAGAATGTGCTAAGGCAGTACATGGGATTTCCATATAGTTCACTAAGAAAATTGCTGAAAATGAAAGAAATTAAAACTAAGGTGTAGAGTAAATATCATCTGCTCCAAAATTGGCACCCACTGTGGAGAGTTTGGCTGTTGGCCTCTTTCTCAGATTTAAATGAGAAAATTTGGAAATACAAAAACAAAACAAAAAAAACAACCAAGATAATGGGCAACTGAGACGGTGCTTCCTATGAGGCTGAGTACAAGTATTTCAGAGTATTAGTTACAGAAAAGACTTGAGATATTTTGTAGTCAACATCATATCTCATTTCTTATTTTAGGGATTGCTAGTCACGTGAATGGTGACTTTGGGCTAAACACAAGTCGTCTGACTTCCAGGCCAGCAACTTTTCCATTGGCAAAGGGTACTGGGTGAAAAGGGCTAACAGAGGAAGGCATGAACATTCTAGCAGTAGAAATGATGAGAAGTCACTTTCTCTCTTCTCTTCGGTATTTGATTAAATTCAGCAGTTTTTCCTCCCTCTTTTTTCCTTCCCCATTGTTTGCCCTCACTTTCTGTCCACTTCCTTTTTTTTATCCCTCTATCCTTCCCTCCCTATTTTACTCACTCATTCCCTCCTTTTCTTCTTTCTTTCCTGCCCCCCTATAGCCAGTAGAATAATAGCAGAAGCATTAAATATATTCAGAAGAACATGCTATAATATTTTTAGTTCTACATAGAGCAAACTCTGCAAATCCCATGAAGCCACTTGGTGCCAGGTATAATATTTTGAGAAAATCTATGGAATATCACAATACAGAGAAGTTATTTTTCAACAGCAATGGGAAGGGCACTCCGGTATTTTGTTGGATAAAAATATTCATTATGTGGGACTTTTTAGTGCATTGCAGGTCTTCTAGCATCCTTGGTCTTGTCCTTCTATGCCAATGTCATCCTCAATCCTTATGACAGCACAAGAAGTCCCCACACATTTTCAAATACTAGATAGCAGAGTGACCGTTCCCAGGGGATGCATCACTGTATCACCAGTGCTTTGGAAAGAGAGGTTTTATGTCCCAATTTTACCATTTAATGGCCATTACAATTTGGTTTTCTTCAACCATAAAAAGAAAAATCATATTATCTTTTTTACTGAGTTCTTAGGTAGTTAAATGTGATAATGGATGTAAAAACATTCTTTGTTTTTATTTCAAAGGGTCACGCCAATATGAGACTTAATTCTCATCAACCTAAACTTTGGATAAGCCCTTACACTGTTGCCTTCTAATTTTTAATAGTCAGTGCCTTGCTGCACAAAAAATGATGTTTAATTTTCTTCTAGAGAGCACTATAACAAGGTATCCAACTTGTTGTGCAGGAACAATGCACTTCAGGGGTTTCCAGCTGAGCCCTCAGAGTCCAGAGTCCAGAATTGCCCCAAAATGGCCAGAGGCCAAGGAAAGATGGAGATGGACGGCTCCATTATCCTCAGCTCTGCCTCAAACAGAGCAAACCTGCCACTCTCTCTTGCACATGGTGAATAAGTGAGTTTTCTTATCTTTGAGCAAAGCATTCTGTTTTAAAAGTTCTAACAAATATATGCATATTTCATATAGTTTTTTTCTGATAAGTTAATTATAAGAAGAAATCTGACTATATTTTGTTTTTAATGTCCAGTCGAATCTCCCATAATCCCAAATCTAAAAAAATCGCTATTGAAATTTGATGTTTAGTCTTCCAGAGTTTTTTGTGTAGCTGTATGCCTCCATAGAAGGGATCAGATTATATATCTTATAATATAGAATGTATATCTTCCCACATCTGTTTGTAAAACCCATTTCATTCATTTTATGACTATGTATAAGATTTTCTAAATTATCTTTCTTCAAAGCTATATATAAATTGCACAGTACAGTCCTTCATTGAATATAGTAATTGATGAGTAAAAGACATCATGATTGAGGGACTTGAAAAGATCAGCAAATGAAGCAGCTCTTGTGAATTATCTAATTGATATAAAGTAAATATTTATATATACTCAATGAAACTACAACTCTTAGCCAGTGTTATTTTAAATAATAATAGAATCCTATCTATGTAAGACATTTTACATTTTCATAGTGAACTTATATACATGATCTGCTTCAGTCTTCAAAACAACCTGATGTGCTCTGTGGAGTAAAGGGTGCTGTACTTATTTTACAATTGAAGAAACTGAGATAAGAGACAAGGTAGGAGTGGCAGATCTGGAACTATAAGTGAGATATTTTAATTTTGTCTCCAGATACCATTATATCAGTACAATCACCAGAGTATGCTCATTTGAGAAAATTATTGGGTGATGTTTTGTTTTGAGTTTGTGAACTACTACAAATAAAAAGTAATGCTGATTTTTTAAATCCTTTGAAATTGAAAATTATTTTGTAGCAGCAGAAACAGTGGCAAACATACCCTCCCAGGCACCATATTTGGAGTACATATTACAAAAAAATTATTGCACTTGACTTCAATAATTATAATGGAATTAGCTAAATTTGTTATACTCTTAAATTATGCTAATCTATATGCTCAGTCCTCCATATGCATTATTTTATTTAATCCTTCTTCCCACCATATAAAAGAATTACTATCATTTTTTGTACTTTACATATGAGGAAACCGAAGCTCAGAATGATTAAATAATTTGTCCAAGTCCATTCAGTTAGTGAGGAAGTGCCTGTCAAGTTCTTGGACTCTTTGAGTGAAGCACTATTTTACTTTGATCCTCAATAGCAAAGCACTGCAAATTATTGATATATTTAAATTTATAACAGAGTCTTTATTTGTAGCATAAATACAACCTCAGAGTGTGATCCCAATGTGAAAGTTTGCTTTTCTCTTTAGAACAAAAATCAAACAAACAAATGAACAAAAAACAAACAAAAACAAATTAATATTCTACTAATTCAGTCACAAAACTATTTTGTGCTAAGCACCTAGGTGATCCAAATATGGTTCTAATGATAATCCTGTCCTCAACGAGCTTACCATCTCGAACACAGAGTTGAAGTCTTAACAGATGTGGCCCCTGGACACCTATTTTCTCTTTATTTTAGTGTGTCTCAGTTAACCAAACTTGCAAACTGGGAGGGCGGTCCTGTGGCATAGGGCTTTGTGAAGACTATGTGCTATGATATTTAGGACAGCAAATTGTGCAAGCACTTGAATTGATGCATTATTCCACTATTATTTTTATTATTTTGTAATAAAAAGCATTCTTTTTGCATCCCATCTCTGTTCTTCATTTTTGTATTTTTAAACCTGCTCTACTTCCCTCATTTCCTTGAGCATTCTATTCATTGTGCTATTAGTAAATTGACCCAGACAGGTCAGATTAGCTTTATATGCAACTTCTCATTTAATGGAGGGAGGTCAGAAAAAGACCAAAACAGCATTTTTTCATAAGAGGACTGCAGGTCTTTCTAGGGAATATCTCTTGAAATGCCAAACCAGATGTAGTAAAATGTCTCCTGCCCAGTACTAAAACCTTTTCTCCTAAAACCTTTTAAAATGTGACAGCAGAAATATATTAACACCCACGCTGCTACATTAAAGTAATGTTACTGTTCTTAACTTACATCCCGCATGATTTTGCAAATGCTGAGAAGGAAGGAGCTTTCATTATTGGTCTGAGCATCAACATGCAGTATTTAGGATTTACAAAGGTATAAACTCAGCATAGGAAGTAATTTATATTCGCCAATTGGCACTGACAGGTTGGGTCCTACAAGGTTATGTATTATATATTTCAACAATTGTCAGAAATATTTATTGAGGATCCATTGTGTGCAGACGCTGAACTTCATACTCCGTGAGGGCACACAAAATAAAACAGATGACAGGGACCTTTGCCTCAACAAATTTCAGAGTTTATAGAAAAGATCTGTAAATCAAGTAGAAGATTATATTAAATGACTTTTAACTTTTTTCCCAACTCTAAAATCTAATCATCTCCTATAGTTTTCTCCTTTTATTTATTGAATTTTACGTCCACCTAGCTAAAAAATGATTTAAGGTCATTATAAGGATTCATTTAGTCTAGGAGACTTAAAAAATAAATGGTAATCGAAATAGGGCGCTGAGACAAGATGGTTACCTTAATTGAGCATTAAATTATGCTTACTTTTATTTATGGGAGTGATAAATGAACATCTTAGCAGTCTACGGTGAGAAGAGGAGAGAAAATGAAATAAAGCAGCTTTCTGAAACTTTCCCATCAAAGTCCAACTTGATTGCTATTTTGAGAAAGAGAGCTGGGAGATTAATACAATTCTGATTTTGATTTTAAATCAGAAAAAAAAAAACACAGTAAAAAGAAATCCCCTATAAGCTTCCTAAGAGAGAGGGAAAAATGGAAACATGATGACTGATACCATTTGTGACTCTACAATTTCCTCAGTTGTGGGACAAGGCTCAGAGCCATAGTTTGATGTAGACATATCTGAAAGTTGCATTTGCCTAGCAAGTGCATTGGTTTACTCCAACATGACAAAGAGGCTTTATAAAAATGCTTTTTTTCAGTCCTTGCTTATTGTTGACAAAATAAATGTTTGGAATATCAAGACCTATCATTACCACTATTTAATTTGGGTTGGTTTTGTAGGGGGCAAATGGAGATCCTGGGAGTGGGCAAAGCTACTCAGTGACCACCCCTGTGGCACATCATCATTAAATCATTCTCAGGTCAGAGAAGGAGAAATTTTAGTTCTTCAGAGTAGACACTTTCTTGGCATTGAGTTCTAAAGACAATTTATGCATGGACATTAATTTAAGGCGCTTCAAGGGACATAATAGAAAGTGTCTTCCAAAAGGATTTTGCAGAACATGTAAAATGCATTTTTTTATATGGTTGTCCTCTTTTTTAGTGAGCCTCAAAAAGTGCTTAAGGTACAATAGCAAATTGTCCTTCAGCTAAAAAATATCTATGATCTATGCACTGCTTTTATGTCTGGAAAATAAATCAGAAATTCCAGAGAAATAAATCCTTATTAAGTCCAATAATTAGTCCATTTAAGTATTAATTGGATCAACAACTGGTTTTTGTTCTTAATTGTTTAATTGAGGAGAGGAAAAAGTAAGAAACTAACACTTTTTTGAGTACTATTACGTGTCCAGATTAAGGTATTTTCCAATCCTTCTCATCTGATTTCACTTTATCAACACACCTCTATTAGAGGGCAGTTTCATTCTGTTTGCTGAGTCTTTCGGATGTAAAGAAAATCTCAGGCTCAAGGAACTTAAATGACTTGCTCAAGATCATCTCAAAAATAGAGGCCTGTGTCAAAATTTGAGCCAAAATCCATTGGAATTTAAAATCCAGGCACTTTCTACTACAGAGTGACTGTTTTTACACATTTTACAATGACAAAAGATTTTTAACTTTTTCTGATCTCATGACATGTGCCTTCCAGGAAAGTACTGGTTATATGTATTTTATCCCCTTTTTATCGATTGCAAATCATTTTGAGAATTGACTGGATGCTATCTTCATGTTCATTTTCCCCACAATTTCTATCCCCAAAACATGCTTATATAGCCCCTCACTTTGTGGAGAGCCGTTCTTTTTGCTAACTTAAGAAAAATCCTGATGTGAATTTTCTAAGGGAGACTTGTTAACATTTATTTGTTGAAAAAAATTTTGCACATGAAATTGTATAAGAAAAATTATGAATCAATGTGTCAACAAGTTTAAAGTAGTTAGAATTAGTCAGCTTAGTGCTGAGGGAAGATCTCTATGAAGTAAACACATTACACGCCAAATTTTGAATAAGTAGTTGCAAGTGGAATTCAGGGGCATGTGGGAAATAAGTGTGATGATTTCAAATTCAGCCATAAAGTTATAGAAGGACTGGCTTACAGAGATTTTTGATTTTTAGAGCAAAGGCCATCAACAAAGCCCACTTGACAGCTACAGATATCATATCACTAAAATGATAAAGGCAGTGGTTACAATTTACTGAATTTCCCTACCGTGCCAGACATTATGGGATGCCCTTTGTAAACCAATTTTTACTTATCCCTCAAAACAACCCACGGCATTGATACGTGTTTCCCCATTTGTGATAGTTTGGAGGCTTTATGGACCCAGGAAGAACATGTTCTTAAAGCTAATCTATTCCTTTGGGTCATAAACCTATTGTGGGTGAGATCATTTGATAAGTTTATTTCAGTTGAAGCATTCCCTAGGTAGGTTCTAATCCTTTTACTGGAATCCTTTAAAAGGGAATGATAGTCAGAGAACAAAGCAAAAAGACACAGAAGACAGAGAGTAAGGCAGTAAAGCAAGAAGCTAAAACCAAAAACTGAAAGTGAAGGGGGAGATCAGCAGATGCCGCCATGTGCCTTGCCATCCAACAGAGCAGTCCAGTATCGTCTTGATGATGCCTTGATTTGAACATTTTCACAACCTCAGAACTATAAGCTTGTACATTATTAAATCCCCATTGTAAAAGCTAACCCATTTTATGGTATCTGCATTTCAGCAGCTTTAGCTAACTAACCATTTCAGAGGTGAAAAAATTAGGTTGAGAGGCTACATTTTTCTGTCCATTGTTCAGGAGTTTAAAAAATGGAAGAGACAGGATTAAAAACTATGTCTTTCTGACTTAAGATAATGCCTTTAGCTTGGAAAGTGATGCTGTATTGTGTTGGAACGTGCAGGCTATTTAGAAGACTGTGTGGGCTGAATTTGAGCTCCACTCTTACAAGCCATGTGATGTGGCCAGGTTATTCCAACTTGAAGCTTTAGCTTTCTCATCTGTTTATTGGGGATGCTTAAATGAGCTAATATATGTAATGTGCTACCTAATACAAAGTAAGTGTTACTTATGGTGCTGATGATTATGATATTGATAATGATGATGAAGAATTTTTATGCTCTATCTTCCTGTTATATTAATGGTATCTTGCTCAAGGATTTCTTTTTGCTTAGAACAAGACTAAGCATTCAGTATACACTCAATAATTTTTGCTAAATGGACACTGAGAGGCTATAAGAAAGTTATGAATCTTATTTGTATTCCACTCTTACTTCTCTACATTATCATTCCTATGGTGTGGGAAACTACTCATAAACTTACTTTAGGTAGAAACCCCATAAATGCTAGTATCTATGCCTGGAGAGAAATATTTCCAGATGTTCTAAGATTTGGATAATGACTACCTACAGTATAACAACTTGGCTAGGAGTATAGATATTTATTATTTTTTTCAGAAAAAAATAGAAGGGAAAGATATTTAGTAAGAAAATGGGCAGTCGTTTTGGTGAGGTGATGTAGAAGGGAAGAGGAACTACTTACTAAATCCATTCAGAAATTTCACTTGGTACATCCATTCAGAAGAGTTCTGTTTCCTTTCATTCTTGAACATTGGTATTAACAGGTCTTAGCCTTACTTCATTAAAAACACCAGTTTCTCAATTCTTTTCAGTAGACCTTAAATCTTGTTTTGAGAATAAAAGCAATAAAAAAGTTTAGGCTAAAATTGCAGCATTTTTATCAAGTAAACTTACATACTTAAGATTAAACATGCCCTCCCCTTAAATGCTGAAGAGATTTTGAAAGGACCCCATGGACTGACCCTTGACTAATTGTAGTGTTAACAGGGGACTCTTATATAGTAGATAACAAATGGCCATTTACTGGGAATGAAGACAGTTTTTCAGCATGTGGGCTGCTCTCAGTGTCAATCCCTGCTTCCCTGAAGAATTCTCCAGATGTTCAAATGTTGTGTAAACTGGCTCAATGCCAATTTTAGTGGGCGAACCTAGTTTTTACTTCTTCCATCCTTCCCTTCTTCTCTCATCTCTCTTTCTCCTTCATTTCACTTTATCGCCCCCTCCCTCTCACTTCTCTCCTTTTTCATCCTTTTCTCAATTAAAAAATGTATCCTTACTTTGCCCAAGGCACCATGGTAAGTTTTGGATACACAAAGATGAATATCACATAGTTCTGTTGTCAATGTCCTTATTAACTGGACAGAGAGGGAGATAATTAAGCAAATAGGCAGGAGAGAAATGCCTGTGTACAATCCCTAAACGAAATTACTCTAGAAGCAAATGGCATTCCAGAGATAAGTGAGAGATAAGTAAATATTAGTTAAAATATTGACAAACACACAAGACAGTACATTTACCATAGGAATGTGAAAAAATTTGAAAAGTTGAGCAAAATTATATTTGCATTATAGTCATATATTTTGATCTTTTTCCTGGAGTTCTGAGGTGACCAAAGTGGTATTAAAATATGATCACAGCATGCTCTTCTTTTTCTGACCTCAGGACTCATTTTACTTGATATCACTATGACTCTTGCTAGAGATGGTCCCTACCCCCTCCTTTAAAGATGTTTTATCCTTCACTTCCATGACATACCATTCTTCTGTTTATATCCTCCCTTACTCATTCCATATCTCTTTTGCTGGATCCTCATCTCTTTTACTTCTTACATTTTAACATCCAGAGCGCGTTCCCCAGACATCTTTTCTATCTACCTTCTATAGCTTCTACACCATCTTGATAATCTCACCCAACTTCAAGACTAAAGGTCTTCTGACATCCCTGCAGAGTTCTTATATACAGTCTCTTTTCCTTGCTTTATTTTTATTTTTCTTGCTAATGTCTAATGCCTCCTAACACAATACACAGTAATTGTGTTGTTTATATTCTGTCTCTTCCCACCTCAAAGTAAACTTTACAAGAGCAGTGTTTTTGTCCATTATTCATTGCTATTCCCTAGGGCTTTGGCATAGCATCTGTTCAAATCAGGCACTCAAAAATATTAATAATAATAGTAATAATAACATTTCAGTTAGGGCTACATGAGGACAGTCAAGATTCCTCAAGGCACACAAACACAACTCCATCCTACTTTTATAAGTCCAAGGGTCTTAAATAAGATCAACCACACACACAATTCAAGGTTAAATAGTATAATTCATGTCCACACGTTCACAACTGTAACTAAGTCCATGATAAACTTGAAAGAAAAGAAATTCCTTCAATATTTTTAATGGTTTTATTGTCTAATGCAATGTTGCTTTTGGGAAGGACTCTCTGTGCTTTTTTGCAACATCTGCTAGCTATGACAAACTGGGCCTCCATGTCTTTTCTGCATATTCATTTATTTCAATTTGAGGAGCTGCCATATGCTTAACCCAAAATAACATTCTAGAACGTGAACTAACCCAGCAGATGTATACGCATCTCACAGTAAGCAATGCTTTATTTCTTTATCTTTATATTGCTGAGCTACTACTGTTGCATGATATATAAGGTGGCAATTTATATACAGACTTGGGATGGAATGTGTGAACATGAGTAAAACCATCTCCACTTAGTCCAGGAATCTTCGACCTCATTTTTTCTTTAAGGAGTGCTGCTAACCAGGATGTAACCTATTTGCGTGCAACATGAAAAAAGCTGGCTTGCCTATGGCAATTGACAGTTTAGCCAGTGGGATTCCAGATTGATTCCCAAATTGCCATCAAACAGAGCAGAATAGCTCCATAGGACCAGATGTGAGAACTGGTCATGTTTTTCCTGCTTGCTTTTCTTTCTTCTTTCTTCTCTTTTTAAATAAGTACTATAATCATGATTCATCTACCTGAAGTCTAGAGAGGATAGCAACTAGTTTTGTAAGCCAACAAGGAAAAGATACATGGATGGTAAAATGGTTCATATATTTGATAGATAGAACCCATGAATTTAAACTGCCATTAATGTTCTATTCCCTCCACTACTACCAAAAGTAAAAGCAAAACAAACAGAAAGCTTGAATGGATAAAGAGGCAAAAAATCCTTGCAGTATTTTACTTTCTTGCTTTTCTTAAATGCTGTGTCTACAACCACTCGTAATATTTCTATACCCTTCTATTAGAAGGAAATTATTTTTAACACTGCGCATTAAAAATGATCATTAATGTACTCTACTGTTCTTAAGCTTTAGGACCACATTTCATACTAACTGCCTCAGAGTTATCTGTTTGAAAATGACAGTTAAAAAAGCAAATTGCTGCCTTTGGGCAACCCATCCTGAACAGGGAAAGTATGGTTTCAAAATGCCTTTTAAAAATGTATCATATTTGTCCATGTGTAACTGTAAAGTTTTCTATCACGTCTCAAAGTAAAGGTTTTAAGAAGAAGTAAAAAAAAAATTATATTTTGAAGTGAGCCTTTTGAAAAACTTAAATATAACTCAATATGTAAAACCTTTGATCTCTTGTCTCCACAATTTAGTGGAGACAACTTGTATTCCACCAAGAAGATTACTCATTGAATTGTGATTTTTTTATTATTGCTATTTTCCTCTATACTGGAACTCAAAATTCTGAGACAGATACTTCATTTTTTAAAAAAGTAAAAATGAAAATAAAGAGCTAGACACCGATTCCTTTGGCTCCCTGTTGAAGTACTCTTTTGTGGCTATTCCATTCTACATGTGCTCAACAGCCAGTATGCTACTTTGATGAGCTGACTGCAGTTCTTTTGTAACAAAACCACCACTCACTGGAAGTAGCAGTTGGACCTATCTCTCTCAATTTCAACCCTGTAACAAAGGAACAAAGAGAATAAAATACCTTATATACTGACTCATGTTCAGGGAGAAGTTTCCTTAGTAGAGTCATACCTCTGCTGGTGTTAGTTCTGACTAGATATACTTTCCTTCCCCTCCATCTCCTAAGGTAGGATTTTCAACATTTCCTTTCTTGTTAAATGTTTTCTTTCTAGATTAAATGGTTCTTGATTCAATAGCATATGCTAGCATAAATATTAAACTTTGTTTTCAGGCTTGAGAAACATTCATTGACATTCTACTTACTTTCTGATAGTGGCAGGGACTAAGGGAAAAGTAGAACTTGAAGTTCCCTCTCTATTGACGCATTGTCTCCTAGAAGCCTTCTTTTAAATAAGTCTTTCGTGAAAACTAGAATACCATATGGAAAACACACATTATTTTTAAGATGCATTCCAATTTCAGAAAATTTAAAGCTAAAAGCATAGGCCCTTTTAAAGAAAGAAATACTATAATTGATTGTTGATGAACCTTGATTACTGAAGTAACTTTGAGAGAGTTAATGAGTAATTTTACTTTTTTTCCCTTCTGTTTCTTCATTCTGTTATTCCCTAACTTGTTGTTCTTTTCTATAACTGAAGACCTGCCACTGTGAGGGCCTGAAGTTATTTAGAAAGTAAAGCTTGGTCAGAGCTCACTCTCCACAATGTTTATGTATTGCAGAAGAATTTGAAAATTTCAATATTTGTATCTGTCCCACAAACACAATTCTCAGAAATGAAGAAATCATTTACAATGAAAAATAAAATAAGGACGATAAAACAAACTTTTTGAATGTAAGATTAAGGCTATCCATCTAGGAATTTACAGACTGGAGCATAACTTGTAGAGAAACGTTTTTATGGCCTTTGAAATTTATGACCTGCTGGTACATTGAAAATAATTGGCCATGAGAATTCACAGGAAGCTACTTGTATAGCACCCACTGGGTGAGCTCATTTTATACAAGCCATAAATTTCATTGAAAAATGTACTGAAAGCTGATGAAAAGTCCCACATTCTGAAAGAAAAGCAAAACCAAATGAAACAAAATTCTCTAGGAAAACCTGATGATCCCAGCAAAGGGAATATAGTTCTCTAGAACATATAGACAAATGCCTTCAAAAGTGAGTACCAAGAAATGCATTTTGACAGCATCTACTTGCTTGAAGCCAAATATTTAAGCTTAGGAAATCCAAACCAAATAAAACACAAAAGTCCCCAAAGAGATTTTTCTTTTCTTTTTGGCATGGGCAGGCTCCAGGAATCGAATCCAGGTCTCCGGCATGGCAGGTGGAGAATTCTGCCACTGAGCCACCATTGCCCACCCAGTAAGTACTTTCTTAAAGTGAACTTCTAAGTTCTTTGAAATAAATGACATAACTGCTAGGAAAACGTGTATCTACCTGAGTGGGTAATACTGGCTCTACCTTACTGTCACATTCATAATCTATTCTATTAGTACATGTATGATTATTACTTGGCTTGACAGGTACAGGAATAAATATAGGGATGTGTATGGATCCAGGTTTTAAGGTAAAACTATAAAAACTCGCGTGTAAACCTTTTTTTCCCCCTTCTGCATCACAGCATGTCCAAATTTCCAGCATTCTAAGAGTGAATAACTCCCCAGGAATACTTTAACTATGAATTAGATATCAATCTTCTTAAACCTTGGTGACAAATAAGATCATATTGCATTCATCACAAATGTTTGCAGGTATAACTGCAAAGTAGATTGATTCATCCTTACAAGGGAAAACAAAATCCCTGCCTTAGCCTCTTATCCTGGTCAAAATCTGAACGTGATATGCGTAAAGATTTGGAGTCTGTAAATATTGCTGATTATTAGACATGGGCTTTCTCTGTTTGAACCAAATTCATTGCTGTTAGGTTGTTCTGGCCTAGAAGGGAGACTCCAGGAGTACATTTATTCCTTCCTTTCTCTCTGAACTCAAGAAAATATATCATTTGCACTCTCTCAGAGAGAATGAGAAGAATCAGATTCATTATCTAATTCTTTTCATCCTGGTTGGAGAAGATGAATAGGATTGAATGTTGCATCTGTAGCAGTGGAGATATGCACTAATAAGAAATGTTTAAATCATTCCTTCTGCAATTTTTCTTCACAAATTTGATCACTATTAGGATAGAAGTAAGCTATATTTAATGAACATTTAAATGAAGTCAGTGAATTAATTAAATTAATTAAATGGGTATTTAAAAATAGAATGGTATTAGTTTTTTGTTTTTGTTTCTCTTAAAGATAATGATCAGGTGTTCTCTATATTAGAAATCTAGATCTATTCTGATTAAGGAAATATTTTAGCACTTTTCTAATAGAAAGAGGGAAAAAGCAGAGTTATATGCATTTTTTAACTACTCTGACTGCAGGGTAATCTCTATGCCTCTCAAATGGCTAGTGTTCGTGAAAGGGAGAGAGCATACAGAAATGAAATGTGGTTGGAGAGCAGAAGAAGCAAGCACATCACCAAAGGAAAAACAGTTAAACTGATGAAAGTTTTAGGCAGGAACATTAGATGAGAATATGAACTGTTTATGCAGATGTGCTTTCCTTTGTAAACCACTGTGGGCCTCAGACGTGAATCCTCCTCTTTAGAAACAGCTTCTGGAGTTCAAAGACTATAGGGCACAGACTTTACAGATGCTCACAAACAGTGTCTCTCACTGTTTTTCTCTATAGAGAGGCTGACAGATGATCTCTCTGTCCATCAATCACGTGAAAGTGTTTACTTGAAGTAAAAACCATAAACTTTTAACCAAAATCTAGAAACTTGTTTTTTTAAACCAAAATCAAGAACATTTTAATAAGAAAATAACTGGAACATATATGTAAAAGAGAGCTTTGTCTCTAAGTATTTAGCTTTCAAAGTTCTACACTTACTCTTTTGGTCAAGTAATTTTTGTCACTGCTTATACATGCTATGAACACTCTGAGTATCACCCTTGGTACTGAAATTATGCTAAAATTAAAAGGTTCGAGACTAAGTTTATTTCCTGGAGCTGATTGCCACATAATCCATCTGGACTATACTAGAAAATTCTGATAACTTAAATGGGGAAATATATGTATAGGTGTTTTATAAATTGAGTTATGCAAATATTAGATACAATACATAAAAATGCAAAAAGTGTACACAATGTATTCATTATGGACAAATGGCCCATATAGATCCAACCTAGTGTGTGTTCAAGACTTCATGAATGAGATGAATGAGCGGAAGCTTGGATTGGGAGTTGAAAAGGCAAAGGGGTAAGGTGATAGAAGGGGAATGGAGAGAAGGGTTTGGCTGGAATGCTTGTATGTGGGATGCCTCTGAGGACCCTGAGTTTGTTTATTTCATTGAATGTCAATCAGCAGCTTGTGCCCCATGGTACAGATCTGTTCTTGCAATTTCCCTCGCAGACACACATAAGCTTTGAAATGCTAATTTCTTCCCTAACTTATACTGTAGAATGCAATTTCCTGTAACCTCCTAACCATTTGACTCTCAGTAGGGAAGTGTGAACCCTGTGTATTCACAACAGATCAGCTTTGATCATAAAAGGCCTTAGAAGTGGCATTCCTCCCTTATTTACAGGCATATTTTTGACTTTGTTATCATAATTTATATATGTATTATCTAAAATATATCTAATTTGTTCCCTTAGGGAATGTGCATTTGAGTCTGAACCCTGTTATTTACCAGCTGTTGAACACTGAACAAGTTGAACTCATTATGCCTCATTTCTTTTTCCCTAGGAAATGGAGAGGATAATAACACCTTCCTAATAGATAATGCTCTTAGGACTGATTCATCCAATCTTGGTGAAGTTCTTAGTCCAGTGTCTGGGTCATAGCAATCACTCAGTAAAAAAAGCAATCTGTTATTGAACATGATGGTAATTCTAATAACACTTGCTCCATACTGATCATCTGTCTAGAGTTATCAAACTCTTTTGTATGGAATGCTTCATATGGATATGGATAATAACGAGCACAACCTCGCTGATGAAATGGTTGAATAAAATTGTTCCCAATATTCAACCATATTAAAGGTGGATTCTTGCCAGAAAGAGCAAGGGGGAAATTGTGCAATAATATTTTTACATATTACAATCTCATGATTTCTTTTGAGGGTTCCTTGTAATTGGCAAATAGCTAGACTCACTCGTCTTGGAATCTCAGCTGGCTCAGAGTAGTACTGTATCTTGTGATAAAATGAATTGACAGACTCTGAAGACACATATCCCTGCTAGACTGGGGAACTTTGCAGAATGTCCTATCTTCCTTGCCCTACCACTGTGCCTTTAAAGTAAGTCTGGTAAAGTTTGGAAGACATACAGGAAAACAGCATAGAAGAATACCACTGATAATGTTGGAGTGGGAAAGACCTTTCTAAGCATGACAGGAGAAACAGGAATCTCAAAGAAAATATTAACAGAGTCATATGCCTGAAAATGAAAACTACAAATGATGAAAGACCCATAAAAACAAAAACCAAATGACAGACTGGAATAGAATATCATGTATGCACACACACACACACACACATCTATATATATATAGATGTGTGAGTGTGTATATATATTTATATATGAAGATAGGGTTATTTTATAGAATATATAAATAGTTCCTATAAACCATAAAAAGTACAAAAAATGTAGAAGGAATATCTATAGGTAATTCACAGAGGAACTTTAAAATGATTAATAAACACGAGTAAAGATATTTAAGTTCACTAATAAAAATTAAAATATTCTGATAAATACTGCCTCTTAAATTGATAAGAAATTGAAAGAATAAAATCAATGTTATAAAAAGTAACTTTTGACCATCTTGAGAATCTTGCCTATTTTCTTCCTCTCGTTCTCAGGCTAAAAATCTTTATTTGTGACAGTGAACAGGCAAAAGTAGGAATCAGTCTCTATAGAATATATAATTTGTATTATTTTTAAAAATAATCTTATTGAGGATTTTTTAAAAACTCACAAAGTTGCCACTTTACAGTGCTCTGAAGTCACAGACTGAATAGGGGCAAAATCATAGAAGTTAGTGGAAGAAACATTCCTAATCAAAATTAAGAATAGCTCTCCTTCTTTTGCAAAAGGGAATATCACTTTTTTCTCTTTGAAAAAAATGAAATACTTTCTAATTATTAGAAAAATAAAAACTAGACCCTACAGAAAAGTATGAAAAAAGCAACTCTAATCTCAACATTCAGCCATAACTTCTAACTTTTTCACTCTTTATCCTTTAAAATATACATACACCTCTTTCTCATATAGATGAAATTAATTTGGACATACTGTTTCTTAGTGTGTTTTTCATTCAATTGATTGAATGTTGTTTTATGTCACTAGCTATCGATCTACATAATTTTTAATGGTTGCCTAGTATTCCATTTTATAACCATAGCACATATTATTTATATAAGCCACTTATTGATGTTGGAATTTATTCTTGATGAGTAGCTCTCTTAAAATTAGACCAGACAGGGTGCACGGACGGTTATGGTAAAATGCTCACCTTCCATGCGGGAGACCCAAGTTCAACTCCCAGACCACGTACCCACCACACACACACACAAAAATTAGACCAGTCTTTCAAGGAAGTTAGCAGAGAGCTGATGGAAGTAATCATTAGAAAGCAACAAGACTTGGTCAACTCTCTGATTGCTTTTACCTAAGAATTTTTACCTAAGATTCTATTATTCTTGATAAATTTTAGTAGATTGGCTATGAAATCGATGTGAACAAGATTCCCACCAGAGAGTTATGCTCAAAAAATTAATGCCTGGGGGAGATAAGCCATGGAAATTTAAGTACAGGTACTAATGGAGGAAATATGGCCTTTTTAGCAAGAAAATTCTATTTGTTGGTGGGCACTGGAAATCTGAAGAAGAGTGGTGTTTACTTTGCTAGGGCTGCTGTGACAAAGTACCCCTGTCTGGATATCTTCAAACAATAAATATTTATTGTCTCACGGTTCTAGAGGCTAGAAGTCTGAAATTGTAGGAGAAAATCCTTCCTTGCTTCTTCCTAGCTTCCACTGGTTTGCTGGCAAGACTTGAGCTTCAATCTGTGCCTCATTTGTCACATGCTATTCTCTATCTGTCTGTATCCAGTTCTCCCCTTCTTAAAAGAACATCATTCATATTTGATTAAAGGAATACCCTATTCCAGTACGATCTCATTTTAATATGTCTGATTTTATCTGTAAGAACTATTTCCCAACAAGGTCACATTCTGAGGTACCAGAGATAAGGAACTGAACATGTCTTTTTTGGTGGACACAATTTAATGTGGCTAATAAGAAGGGTGCAAAATATGGGTAAGAACTACAATATTGTTATTTCAATCTTTGACTTGAAGCACTTGAGAGATACTTGGCAACCCTTGCTTTCAGGCAGAACCCTGGATTGTACACTGTGCCAGGTATAGACTGGACTCTGTTTACAGTTTTCCCTCTTTAATCAATGGGACTGGATTTCTCTTACAGTCGATAGTCATTTGGAACTTCTAGCCTTGAAGTCTCTTTAACAGCCAATAAGAGAAACAACGACAGGACATAAAAATCAAGGTGGGTCATTCCGATTTGCTCTTCCTAGAACCTATGCATGACAAAGAGACAGTGAATTAGAAGGATAGTCACATTCCTGGCACAGCTCTATAGTGAAAGCCCATTAACTTTACTGACATGATTCAGGGTGTGTCTTTGATACTTCCCTAGACCTAATTCTCTCACTTTTCCTCAGATTCTGTGAACTACCCTCTTGTCATCCCAATAAATATCCTTTCTTGCTGAAGCTACCTGGGGTATATCTGTTACCTACTCTTGAAAAACAAACAGTATACAATGTCTCAGTAGCAATCAATTACTGTCATTTATTTAGCTCAGGAGTGCGCAGGTGAACCAGGCTGTGATTGGCTGGAGGTGGCTCATGTTTCTTCCCCCTTGGGCAGCAGGTTACCCTAGGCATATTCTTCTCATGGGAAGAGCAGAGGTACAGAACACATGGCATGTTGACACTTCTTTATTCAATTAGCCAAAGCAAGTCACATAGCCTAATGAAGTTAAGAGGTAGGAAAGTACACCTTCACCTGTACTTTCCTACTGTAGTACTTTTTAGGTACTACAAAGTCCTATGGCAAAGGGCTTATATAATACAGGGAGGAGTGAACACCTGAGGCTAATTGCACAATCAAAACACCTGACTTTCTGCTACTTGCAACCGAGATTCAAAGTGATTTAGGCCACATTCCATTGTTACTTAGGCCTATTTTATAGTTCTATATGTCCAATGTCTAAAAATAGCTAGAAAGAATTGAGACAAACTGAGTGGTTTCTCTACCACAACAGCTATGATGGGCGTTGATTTTCCTTTCTTTCTTTCCCACTCATGTAAGGAGATGAATTCTGTTTTTCTCCAAAATGTTTATTTTTCATAAAAGAAAAAAATCTGCACTGCCGCATACTCTTAGTTCTTCCCACAATTTAGCATTTCAGACATTTGGAGTTAGTTTGGCTAAAAGGAGAAAAAGAAGTTAAAAAATCTTAGCTGGCAATGTTCTAACATATTATAAAACAAACAAAACCAAAGCCATGACCACCCATGCTGGGAGTTGCTGCCTGGGCCTTCTGTGATTAGTCAAAAGCCTCTTGCAGAGAGTGTACACATTTCTTTGAAAAATATGAAGAGGGGTCAGCAAAGATATCTGGGCCTCAGCCACTATCTGTACAATCATTTCCTATACCTTTACTAGCTTTAACCTTCAAGATATCTATGCATACATGTTTTTAATCCACAGCTAAGTTTACTGGGAAACACTACACTTTTGTATTTAACAGTCAGATAGATGGTTTAAATTTTGGCTCTGTTACTTTCTGATTTTGTAGCTTTAGACAGCTTAACCTCCTTGTAATTAAGTTTGCTGGAACAACAAAGGATCGTATCAACTCGAGCGTTGTTGTGAACATCAAAGAAGCTAATGTTTGCCAAACTCCACAAAGGAAGCACTTAAGAAATGGCACTTATTAATAAGTGCAGTCTACTAGTCAGCTTTGGCTGACAAAAGGAAAGTTTTATTTCTTAGATTCCTTGTTGGTCAAGGGTTGACTGGAGCTCTGATCCATATATTCTTTATTCTGGGATCCAGGCTAAACAGCAACACTCATCTGATATATCGATGATACTGGGTCAGAGGAAAATTGAAAGATGGTGGAACCACACAATGTATCTTAAAACTTCCTCTTGAGATTGACAAGTGCCACTTCCAATCACATTACATTGGCAAAACTCAGTCATATGGCCTAACCTGCCTCCAATTAAATGAGAAGTAAAAAAAAAAAAAAAAGTCTCCCATTTGGACAGACCAAATAGGGAAGGAGAAGATGTGAATATTTTACAATTACCCAACATACTCTAGCAAGTGTGAGATAGGTATCCAACATTTATATTTAAGGAGACGCTTCAGAAGGAATGGGTATTGGAAACCTGAATTCTCCTGATTTTATCACTGAACTAGCATTGATATCTCTTTGTAACTCAGTTTATCCATCTCAAAACAAAATGAAACAAAGCAAAACAAACAAACAAAAAAACAGAACAGGTGTTTTTCACTCTAAAATTTAAAAGTTCAAAGTAAATTTATTATTTTTGTATGGATTGATATATAGATAGCAAGGGCAAATTTTGTTTAAAACCACGAAACTTTCTGTATGGCAAGTGACTTCCACTGAGTGTGTGTGTGCACAAGGAGCAAATGCAAAGAGTGATTACAATCAACTGTTTGTTGAATATCAAACATGTTGGGTTTTATCCTTGTCTCCATGATGCATCAAATAATAAAAAAGAAAAAAAAAATCCTTGCCCAGGTGAGCTTGCATCTAATGGAAGAGATGGACAATAAACAATGGCAAACAAATAAGTAAACAGTATAATTAAGGCAAAGCAGGAGATTGGGAATATAAAGGTGGAGAGGGATGAATCAGAGAGCAGGTGCAATTTTAAATACAATGATTAGTCAGGGTAAACTTCATTGAAAAAGGGATTGTTGAGCAAAGACTTCAAGGAGATAAGGGAATTTTCATGCTCCTATGTGGAGGAGGTGTGCTTTAGTTAACGGAAATAGCCAGAGAAAAGGCTTTTGTGCCTGTTGTGTTTGATGAACAGCAAGGAGGCCAATGTGAATAAAACTTAGTGAGCAACAGGGCAAACAATAGAACATGAAGTCCAAGAGATAAGAGGTAGGGTGGCACAGGTAGAGGGCCCTAAGACCATTGAAAGGCATTAGCATTTTCTCTGCTGAGAAATGGTAAGCTATGGAGGATTTTTAAGAAGAGGAATTATGTGATTTTACTCACTTTTTAAAAGGTTATTGTTTTGGTTTGCTAAAGCTGCCAGAATGCAATATAGCATAAATTGAACAACTTTTAAAAAAAAGAATTTAAGTTATAAGTTTACAGTTCTAAGGCCTTAAAATCTTCCAACTAAGTCATCCAGAGAAACATACCTTGACTCAAGAAAAGCCAACATCTGTCACATGGGAAAGCATGTGGCTTGTGTCTCCTGGATCTTATTCCTGGTTCTGTTGCTTCCAGCTTCTGATGCCAGTGGTTTCCTCTCTAAGCATCTGTGGGCCTTCACTTAGCAACTCCAGGACCAAACTCTAGATTCTCACTTGTTTAGCATCTCATGGGAAGGCACATGGTGGTCGCTGGGCTCTGCATCTCCAGACATCGGTGTCTAGGTATCTGCTCTCTCTGTCGACATTCCAAGCATCTTCCAATGTCCATGTCTCTGCTGGCTCTGAAGCAACTGTCTAACCACTGCCAACTCTCTCAGCTCCTGGCATTTCCTGGGGCTTTTACTTTTCCAAACATCTGTGTTTCTGTAGGCTCTGAAGTTTTCTCCAAAATGGTTCCTCTTTGAAGGACTCCATTAAATAATCAGGACCCACTTGGCATGGGTGGAGTCAATCTCCATCTACTCAAAAGGCCACACCCACAATTGGGTGTGTCACATCTCCATGGAAACAGTCCAAAGTTTCCACCCTCCCAATATTGAATCAGGATTAAGAGAAACATGGCTGCCCCCACAAGATTGGATCAGGAGAAAGGACATGGCTTTTCTGGGGTACATAATGACTTCAAACCAGCACAGACATTCTGGATATTGCAGTGGGGATTGTGCTGGTTTGAAAGGATGTATGTCCCCTAGAAAAGCCATGTTTTAATCTAAACCCCATTTCATAAAGGCAGAATAATCCCTATTCAATACTGTATGTTTGAAACTGTAAACAGATAATTTCCCTGGTGATGAGATTTAATTAAGAGTGGCTGTTAAACTGGATTAGGTGACAGCATGTCTTCATCCATTTGGGTGGGTCTTGATAAGTTTCTGGAGTCCTATCAAAGAGGAAACATCTTGGAGAATGAAGGTGATTCAGAGAGAGTGGAGCAGAACAACATAGCCACAAAAAAACAGAGTCCACCAGCCAGCAACCCTTGGAGATAAAGAAAGAAAATGTCTCCCAGGGAGCTTCATGAAACAGGAAGCCAGGAGAAGCTAGCAGATGATACCAGGTTCACCATGTGCCTTTCCAGATGAGAGAGAAACTCTGACTGTGTTCACTCTGTGCCTTCTCACTTGAGAGAGAAACCCTGAACTTCATCGGCCTTCTTGAATCAAGGTATCTTTCCTTGGATGCCTTTGATTGGACATTTCTATTGACTTATTTTAACTGGGACATTTCCTCAGTCTTAGAACTGTAAACTAGAAACTTATTAAATTCCCCTTTTTAAAAGCCATTCTCTTTCTGGTATATTGTATTCCAGCAGCTAGCAAACTAGAACAGGGATATAGTAGAGATGCCTTAAGCAGAAGCAAGGATACCAGGAATGACATTATCTAAAGTTCCAAACAATGGATAATGGTAGCTTGGCCAGGCTGCTAACTGTGAAGGCAGTGAGAAACAAGTGGGATTTTAAGAGATTTTGAGGGTAGAATAAATGAAATTTGCTTATAGTTTGGATGAATTGAGGAAGACTGCTGGAAGAAGAGGTTTGGGGAAGATGATGAAAAGTTAATGTCTGGTCATTCAATGGTTGTAATATGATTTCATATCCATTGGAAGCACTGAGTAGGCAGATGTATTTAGGAAAGAATTTACTCTACAGATGCACATTTAGGGGTCACCTGAAGCATATGCTATTTAAACTGATGATACTTGTTGACATTTTCATGACTGTAGATAGAAAAGAAGAGCAAGGTTTGAACCATGGGGCTTTCAAGTTTTAAAAGCAATGAAGTTTACAGTCTCTTAAAATCAGAAAGGCATGAACCTCTTCACATAGTTCTTTTCTAACTTTAGTTTCTTCATTCTTTTAGCCAATACTACAACATTCATGGAACTACACATGCTATTATATGCAGTAGTAGGTATTTGTCATTTGATCTTTTGACACTTGTTTCATCTCCCACAGCACCCCTTAAATAGAGCTCTGAATAAGAAGGGGAAACAACAAAGTCCAACTTTGGGACACTTGCAAGAAAAGAAGAAAAACCACAATTGAAGAGCTGTAATCCTCTGCTTGGAAAGGCATTGAACTCCCTAATAAGCCTTTAAACACTGAAGAGATAAAGAAATGTCATCCTAACAATGGATGAGCAGCTGAAGGATATTAAACATGGCCCCAGTGTTCAGGCTGGAAGATAAAAGAAGCATTTGCTCAAGTTACCTCAGATAACTTTTCTTCAGGTAATAATAGCATCCATCCTTCTCTTGTTTCAGTCCTGGGAGCTGGAGTGAAGTGATAAGGTCCTGGTTGTGGAGGGCCCAGGTTTAGGGGGCCCCACCCTGAAACAGCACTTCGAAGAGACTTGGCATGATCTGCTCCTGGACTGGGAGACAAAAAAAAAAAAAGGCAGCTCTGATAATTACATGACTCAAGTGCCTACTATCTCTTCACCCTTTTAGGAGAGAAGAAGAGAGAAGTTCTTGTTTTTTATTTTTTTGAAAGAGGGGAAAAATTCCTCAAACTTGGGTGTTTCTAGCTAGCAGTCAATTTTAATAGGTTTATCTCTGATCAGGATATATATATATATATATATATATATATATATATATATATATATATATATATATATATATATTTTTTTTTTTTTTCTATTTCTGCCTGCCTTGCCAGATGGCTGTTGGTAAGCAAGAAAAATGGCTATGGCTTCAGCAGCAATGTGATTCCACTCTAGATATTCAGCAATGCAGACCTGAACTGATTCCTTCCTGGGCGTGAATGTGTGTGTGTGCATGTATTCATGGTTTAATCAGGTTATGTCACCAAAGAAGGCATGTGATGTTTCAGTTCTGCAACACTGCCATTTCTAATATTGAGAGCCTCTCATTTAGCAGCATTAATAAGTTATTTCAATTACCTGTCAGGCTTAAGTCAGCAGCAAATAGAGGAATATATATATATTTTTTCCTTCTAAGGTGAGATTAAATTTAAATGATAATAAAAGTGCCAAAGCAATGTGAATGCACACACCAAAAGGGGTAATGCCCTTCCTGGCTGACTGGTTTCCATTGGGTGCTTGTCATAATTCATCAGCTGCAATCCCTGAGTGGAGCAGAACAAAGGGACTCCCAAGTTGATAAGAGAACTTGGGAAGCCCTCTGTTAAGCAGGCCCAGAGTCACGGGGCTGCCCAAAATGTATAGCGAAAGGGTCTTTTTCTCTTATTTACTGCTGAGATCCAACTTAGGTTGTGGCAAATGAGACTGACTTTTGCCTAATTTTTCCTCTTTATTCTCTACTGCTCCTTTGTTTTCATTGTTTAAAAGAATATTGCGCTTTAGGGGCAGCTACAAAGATGACGAGATTCCTTCCCTGAAATAGAGGATGTCTGTTTTATATAAAATCCCTTTGCTCAGAGCCTCACCTACATTTGCTTGTTTTCTTTAGTAAAGGCCAGATCTTAAAATAATTAGTCTAAGATGAGGGGAAAGGGAGGGGCAGGAATGTCAAGGAAATTTTGTAGAAAATAAGACAGTGACTTGACATTGTTACTATTTCACATTTTTTTAAAATTATGAGATGAGCTAAGAGATAAGGCAGCTGTACACATGATTCATCCCAATCTTATCTGCCTCCTATCTACAAACACATACATTTCTGAAATTCTTTTATTTCATGCATATACACATACTGAGATCTAAATCAGGATGTTTCAAATGATTGAGGTGAAACATTGATTACGAATACATTTTTCCCATTCCTGAAAGTTGTAAAAGAGTTGGGGTGTCTCTTAAGACTGCTGCCTTTTAAAGAATTTCAAAGTGTATGTATTATTTTATATAGTCAATGCATTTAAATTATTTTGAAGTGAACGTTCCATTTATGTTTTTGTGACTTTAAAACTTGTTTTTTAATTGCTCACCCTTCTTAATAATTTCTAAAAATTCCTCCATGAAGCTTAAACTTCGCAGAAAATCTTAAAAAATCTTCTTAGATTGAACATTGAAGAAAACTGGAGATAGCAAGAAAACACTCCTCAATGGAGGGAAAAGCATGTGGCAATGGATAATTAAGTTAGGTACTTTGTCTTGTTTCCTTGTGAACAAAAAAGTATTTTATTTTTATAAAGATCATATGCCTATGTGATTGTAGCAGAGACAAAGGAGCAAATTTTCTATCTGACTAATTTGTTGGGGGAAATATTATCATTAATACTTTGAGATCATCTTTAGAAACTAGGTTGATATAGACAGTGTCTGTCATTCACAGTAGCCCAATGGTTGCAACCTTTGCAGTAGATGTATTTACACTTTGTACCTTAAAGAAAAAAAGCAATAAAAAAAAGCCCTTTACAAAAATTAATTGAAACCTGGTGGCAAAAAGACATTAAAGTGCAAAGTATCTTTTGGTGTAATTTGGGGTTATGCCATTTTATTTTAGAAAACAAAATGAATGAATCCACACAGGGAGTATTTCCCATCTGACTCAATAAATAAACTCAACTCATAGGAGTGATATATTAGATAATAGCTTTATGAAGTGTCATGGTTAGGGACACGTGTCAACTTGGCCAAGTTGTGGTACCTGCTTGCCTGATTGGGCAAGTGCTGGATTCCATTTGTAATCAGCCAAAGGGGAGTGTCTTCTGCAATTAGTGATGCTAAATCTAATCATGGGAAGCCTTTTAAGGAGGACTCAGAGGAGACAGGTTCCATTCCTGCTTCAGCTGGTGAGCCTCTCCTGTGGAGTTCATCCAGACCCTCCATCGGAGTCATTGGCTTCGCAGCCTGCCCTGTGGATTATGGACTCTGCCTTCCTGTGGTCACGTGAGGCACTTTTATAAATTTTATATTTGCAAGTGTTCCCTGTTGATTCTGTTTCTCTAGAGAACCCTAACTAATACATCTTGGTACCGGGAATGGTTCTTAAGAAACAGAATATTAAAAATGGGTTTTTATGAATGGTTTTCTACTCTGACTGGACTCAGAGACACTAAGGACTCTGATTCCCATAATGAGAATGACACTTTCAATCCATGGAGTGAGTTGGCAAAGGAGATAGTCAAAATATCATCATTCGATTCTCCTAATGCTTCGCTTGTATGAAGCCAGACTCTGGGGGATAATGTTTTTGACACCTTTACAGAGTTTTGTAGAAATAAGAGTTATAGAGATGTTGGTTGGTTGTTGTTAGATACATTGTCTACATTAAGGGGTGAAAGGGATGGGCTTAAGGCTTCAAACGAGAAGCTTAAGCGCTGTCTGAAAGCCGTAGACGTTTCTATGAGTATCCTGAAGGAAAATCTTATTTCCTGTAGCCGTAGACTTGAGATCTCCGAAAATCAGACTCAGAATCTTATTGTTAGAGTAGCAACTTTACAACATAAACTGAAATCTCAGTCTTGCATGGTGTCTGCCGTTAAAGTGAGGACATTGATTGGAAAGGAGTGGGACCCTGAAAAATGGGATGGTGACATATGGATTGATAATGATGTTGGGGGTGAGGTTGAAACCCTAGGCCATGCTGAGTCTTCTTTAGATAACCTTGTAATAGTCTGCCCTGAGGACATAGCCGCCCCACCTCCAGCCTGCCTTGAGGAATTGGTCACCCAACCTCCTCCTGAAGGGATTATCCCTAGAGTGATTAATCCTGTTTCACCAGATGAAACTGCAAATGAAGGCCCTGAAGTAAATGGCTTGGAAGATATTTCTAATTCTTTTCATGACCCACCCCCACCACCCCTCATTTCTTCTAGACCTATAACTAGACTAAAGTCCCAACAGGCCCCTAAAGGTGAGGTACAAAGTATCACATATGAGGAGGTACATTATACTCCAAAAGAACTGTGTGAGTTTTCCAATTTATATAGACAGAAATCAGGGGAATATGTGTGGCAATGGATTTTAAGAGTGTGGGATAATGGTGGGAGGAATATAAGGCTGGATCAGGCTGAATTTATTGATATGGGCCCACTAAGCAGAGATTCTGCATTCAATGTTATAGCTCAAGCGGTTAGAAAAGGTGTTAACAGCTTGTTTGGGTGGTTGGTTGAAACATGGATCAAAAGGTGGCCAACATTACCTGAGGTTGAAATGCCAGAACTGCCCTGGTATAATGTAGATGAGGGGATCCAGAGGCTTAGAGAGATTGGAATGTTAGAGTGGATTTATCATGCAAAGCCTGCTCTTACACCCCAGGAATGTCCA
>PVIY010010064.1:33474-70261 GCA_004026745.1 Myrmecophaga tridactyla | reverse complement strand
ATCCTGGAATGAGCTGAGACTCAGCATCAAGGGACTGAGAAAAACCCTAGAATGAGCTGAGAATTAACATCAAGGGATTGAGAGAACCTTTTCGACCAAAGGGGGAAGAGTGAAATGAGACTAAGTGTCAATGGCGGAGAGATTCCAAACAGAGTCGAGAGGTTATCCTGGAGGTTATTCTTATGCATTAAGTAGATATTACCTTGTTGTTCAAGATGTAGCGGAGAGGCTGGAGGGAATTGCCTGAAAATGTAGAGCTGTGTTCCAGTAGCCATGTTTCTTGATGATGATTGAACAATGATATAGCTTTCACAATGAGACTCTGTGAATGTGAAAACCTTGTGTATGATGCTCCTTTTAGCTACTATATCAACAGAAGAGTAGAACATATGGAATAAAAATAAATAATAGGGGGAACAAATGCTAAAATAAATTCAGTTTGAAATGCTAGTGGTAAATGAAAGCGAGGGGTAAGGGGTATGGTATGTATAATCTTTTTTTCTCTATTATCATTTTATTTCTTTTTCTGTTGTCTTTTTATTTCTTTTTCTAAATCGATGCAAATGTTCTAGGAAATGATGAATATGCAACTATGTGATAATATTAAGAATTACTGATTGTATATGTAGAATGGAATGATATCTTAATGTTTTTTGTTAAGTTTTTTAATTAATAAAAAATGTTAAAAAAAAAAACTGAAATAAGGAGAGGACTGTGGGAAGACAGCAGAGCAGGAAGTTCCAGGAATCAGTTCCTCCATCAAAACAACTATTGAACTGGCAGGAACTGTCTGAATCAACTATTTTGAAACTCTGGAGTCCAATGGAATGCTATGCAGCATCCAAGGTGAAGCAGGAGGAAGAGGCCGGTAAATTGTAATAAATACAGGTGAGATTCACCTGCAGTGGCTACCATCTCTATTCTCCAAGCCTTCTAGAGGGCAGCAGTAGGGACTAGAGCTTGGGCTCCTGGCATAGCTTGTGGATGCCAGGGTGGGACATAAAGCCCTAGTCCTCCGAACTTCAGGGGTGTGTGGTCTGATTGCACATCTCTACTTCTGATTAACTACTTCAGATTGCTGGGGCCAAGCTCTGAGGCAGCCATTGTTCCAAATCCCTCAGACAAATGTAGCAGAAGAATCTTTAAGATAGTAACATTACTCAAAATGACTGAGGACAGTCAAAGAGCTGCATTAACTGGGCAACTGAATCAAGAAAATGCTGCTACAAAAGCCATACAAAAAGCTCCTGGTGCCCTCACTGACCCCACCCCCATACCTTCCACAAAGCAGGGTGAAGCCAGCTTATACTTTTATTATATGTCCCTAGCCCCTTCCCAGAGGGAGTAGAGGGGCCCTTGTGTGCACACTGGGATATATTTATGTCAGTGTGAATCAATCTGTGGAAGTCTGAGAGACTGAGCTGGGGAATACATCTCGGGCATGCCCTCAGAAAGTTTGTTCTGAAGGAAGACAAAAGGGTTGTAGACACCTAGGATAGTGTGGGAAACAATTAAGTTGAAGTGGCCCGGGACAAGGGACTACCTGCATTAAGTCACTCAAGACAGCACCTAAGAAGGAAAGAAGGCCTATTTCAAAGGGAGTAAAGGAGCCATTCAAATTACTATAAACTGTGAACTGGACATTCCTAAGGCCTTTAGCAAGCACAAGCCCAGAAAAAGAAGCAGGCTCCATGGCTCCAGCTCCAGAGACGCTCAGATAAGACAGCAAGAGCCCGACACTTCCCATCTGCTGTGGGTTGATCTTCTGGATAAGAAGGTTGAGCTCTGAACGAGACCACCAGCCAAGGTAGAGCCAATTTGCAAAGAAAATGAAATGTGTTTTTTGCTTTGATTTATTTGTTCTGATTTACTCCTGGTACTCAAGAAAATATCATATCACTAGCTGGACACAAACTAAAGGTATAGAAAGTTCAGGAACTAAATCTAAGAGGTAATGCTTTAAAATATTAAAATATACAGTGTTGAACAAAAGATTATACGACAAACAAACAAAAAAGGAAAGAATGGCCTAGCCAAAGGAACAAGATAAAAATCCAGAAACCATCAACAAAGAGGACAAGACTTTGAACTTGCTGATCAGAGACTTTAAAAAAATGATCCTCAATATATAGTTTAGGAGATAAAGAACATTGAGAATTAACTAAAGGGTATGAGAGAAACAGTACATGGAAGTCTTTTGAATTCCCAAGAGGAACCAAACAGAAATACTGGAGTTGAAGAACCCAATAACTGTAATGAAAAATTCCCTAGATGGTTTCAACAGCAGATTGAAAGTAGCAGAAGAAAGAATCAGTGATCTTGAAGATAAGGAAACTGAAATTATTCAGGCTGAGGAGCAGAAAGAACAAAGAATAAAAAGGAACAGAGCCTAAAAGACCTGTGGAACACCATGAAGCATTCCAGATATGCATTATGGGAGTCCCTGAAAACAAAGAGAGAAAGGGGTAGAAGAAATATTCAAAGAAATAATGGCAGAAAACTTCCTACATTTAACAACATTCAAGAATACCAACAAATCCCAAACAGGTAAACTGAAAGAGAACCACACCCAGGCATATAGTCAAACTTCTGAATGCCAAAGACAAGAAGAGAATTCTGAAAGCTGTTATGTACAAGGGAGCCCCAATTAAGATTAAGTGCTGGGTGGGCCACAGAGGCTCAACAGGCAGAGTTCTTTCTTGCCTGCCATGCTGGAGACCCGGTTTGCTTCCCGGTGCCTGCCCATGTAAAAGACAAAAAAAAAAAAAAAAAGATTACGTGCCGATTTCTCAGAGAAAACCATAGAGACAAGAAGGCAGGGGGACAAAATAAGTGCTGAAAGAAAACAACTGTCATCTAAGAATTTTATAAGCAGTGAAACTGTCTTTCAAAAATGGGGGAAAGATTAAGTAATTCTCAACTAAACAAAAGCTGAAGGAGTTTGTCACTACTAGATCTGCCCTACAAGCACTACTAAAGGGAATTCTTCACACTGAAAGAAGGGACTACAGACAGACCTCTAGTAGAGGTAACCATTTTGGTAATTATAAATACCAGTACTACTATATTGTATTTTTTGTTACATAATTACATTTCTTTCTTCTTATAGGTGCTAAAATGCCAAGGCATAAAAGTAATGATAATTAAATGGTTTGGGACATACAATGTACAAAGATATAATCTGCAACAAGTACAAAAAAGGATGGAATGGAGGGGTTTAGGACAGTGTATGCATATGCTACTGAAGATAATTTGGTATCAAATCAAATGGGATTGTGATAGATTAAGTATGTTAAATTTTAAGCCCATAGTAACCACAAAGAGAATATATGAAAAATATATTCAGAAAGAAATAAGGATGCAAAATGATAAAATATAAAAATCCAAATAAATATGGAAGTAGGCATTAACAGAAGAATTGAGGGTCAAAAAAGTATAAGACTTATAAAGATAAAATAGCAAAATGGCAGAAGAAAATACTGCATTATCAGTAGCTACTTTAAATGTCAACTTACTGAACTCTCCAGTCAAAGGCAGAGATTGGCAGAAGGATTTTAAAAGGTATGACCTAACTATATGCTGTTTACAAGAGACTCACCTCAAATTCAAAGACATAATTTTTGAAACTGAATAGATGGAAAATATTACACCATGAAAGTAGCAATAAAAAAAACCTTGGGTAATGATCAGGAAAAAAAAGACTTTAAGTAAAAAACTGTTATGAGGGAAAAAGGAGGACATTATATACTGACAAAGGAGTCAATGCAACAAGAAGACATAAGTACATATCCACCCAACAACAGAGCCCTAAAATATATAAAGGAAATACTGACAAATTTGAAGGGAAAAATAGACAGTTCTACATTAATAGTAGGATATTTCAAACACCACTTTAAATAATGGATAGAATATCTAGATAGAAAATCAGTAAGGAAAAAGAAGACTGAACAATACTCTAAACCAGCTAGACCTACAAACACATACAGAACACATCACCCAATATCGAAGAGAAAATACATTCTTCTCTAGGACACAGGGATCTCCAAGACAGACCATATGTAAGATCATAAGTGTAATAGATTCAAAAGTTTTGAAAACATCCACTGTATCTTCTCCACAGGACCATGATGGAATGAAGCTAGACATTAATAACAGAGGGAGAAATATAAAACTCATAAATATGTGGAAATTGAATAATGTACTCTTCAATAACCAATGGGTCAAAGAAGAAATCACAAGGGAAATCAGGGAATATCTTGAGGCAAATGAAAATGAAAACATAACATACCAAAACCTATTGGATACAGCAGTGGTGAGAGGGAAAATTATAGCCCTAAATGCTCACATTAAAAAGGAAAAAAAAGGGGGGGGGGGCTCAAAAAGAGATCTAATCTCAAAACTGGAGGATCTAGAAAAGAACAAACTAAACCCAAAACAAGCATAAGGAAGGAAATAACAAAGATTAGAACAGAAATAAATGAAATAGAAAATTAAGAAAAACAATAAAGAACTAAAAAACTGAAAGTGGTTCTTTGAAAAAATCAATAAAATTGACAAACATTTAGCTAAACTGACAAAGAAAAACAAGGGGGGATGCAAATAACTAAAATCAGAAATGTATGGTGGTGGTGGTGGTGGTGGGGAGACATTACTGCCAACCCCACAGAAATAAAAAGGATTTTAAGAGGCTACTCTGAACAATGAACTATACAGTGAGAAATCAGATAACATAGATGAAATGTAAGGATTTCTAGAAGCACACAAACTACTACACTGACTCAAGAAGGAACAGAATACCAACACATTGATAACAAGTAAAAAAACACTGAATCAGTCATCAAAAACTGCCCAAAAAAGAAAAGCCCAGACCAGATGGCTTCATAGAGAAATTCTATCAAACATTCCAAGAATTAAAACCAATCCTTTTCAAACTCGTCCAAAAAACTGAAGAGAAAGGAACAGTTACTAACTCAATCTATGAAGGAAGCCAACATCACCCTAATACCAAATCCTTACAAAGATACAAAAAAAAAGAGAGAAAATTACAGACCATAAAATTCCCTTATGAATACAGATGTAAAAATCTTCAACAAATTACTAGCAAACCTAATTCAACAGGACATCAAAAGAACTATACACCTTAATCAAGTGGGATATATCTCAGGAATGTAAGGTTGATTCAACATAACAAAATCAATTAACAAAATAACAGTACAATAAGAAGACAAAGTGGGGGGGTGCGAATAATACATCTTAACTGATGCAGAAAAGGCATTTGACAAAGTCCAGTACCCTCCTTGATAAAAACACTTAGAAAACTAGGAATAGAAGGAAACCTTCTCAACATGATAAAACGCATATACATAAAACCCACAGCTAACATAATACTCAATAGTAAAAGATTGAAAGCTTTCCCTCTTAGATCTGGAATAAGACAAAGATGCTCACTGTCATCATTATTCAACATCATACTGGAAGTTCTACCCAGAGCAATTAGGCAGGAAAAAGAAATAAAAGGTATCCAAATTGGAAAGGAAGAAGTGAAATTTTCTGTATTTACCGAAGACATGGACCTATATATAGAAAACCCTGAAAAAATCCACAACAAAGCTACTGGAACTAAAACTAACGTGGTGGGGTACAAGATCACATGCAGAAATCAGTAGTGTTTCAATACACTAATAATGGACAACCTGAAGAAAAACATCAAGAAAGAATAATTACCACTTTTAATAGCAACTAAAATAATCAAATATCTAGGAATAAATCTATCCAAGGAGGTAAACGACTTGTACACAGAAAACTACAAAACACTGCTAAAAGAAATCAAAGAAGACCTAAATAAATGGAAGAATATTCTGTGTTCATGTTTAAGATATCATTTCTACCCAAAGAGATTTACAGATTCAAGGCAGTCTCAATCAAAACGCCAATAGCCTTCCCTTCAGAAATGGAAAAGGCAATCATTAAATTTACATGGAAGGGTATGGGACCCAAAGTAGCCAGAGCTATCTTGAAAAAAAGAATGAATAAAGTTGGAGGACTCGCATTTCAAACTCTTAAAACCTACGACAAAGCCACAGTAATCAAAACAGCATGGTACTGGAATAAGCACAGACATACAGACCAATGGAGTCAAACTGAGAGTTCAGAAATCAATCTTCACATCTATGGCCAACTGATGTTTGACATGAGTGCTAAGTCCACTCAATAGCAAAGAAGAGCATTTTCAACAAATGGTGCTGGAAACTGGATACCCATACGCAAAAGAATGAAGATGGATTCATATCTTACACCATATACAAAACTCAACTCAAAATGGTTCAAAGGTCTACATATAGGAACCAGAACTATAAAAGAAAACATAGGGAAGGATCTTATGTTAGACAACTGTTTCTTAGACTTTACAGCTAAAGCACAAGCAACAAAGAAAAAAATAGATAAATGGGACTTCATCAACATTAAAAACTCTTGTACAAAGCACTTCATTATGAAAATAAAAGAACAACCTACACAATGGAAGAAGATATCTGGAAACCACATAGCTGATAAGGGTTTAAAATACAGAATATATAAAGAAATCTTACAACTCAACAATCCAATTTAAAAATCGGTGTGCTAGGCGGTGCAATGGTGGCTCAGTGGCAGAATTCTCACCTGCCATGTCTGCCCATGCAAAAAAAAAAAGGGGGGGGGAGGAGTGTGCTGAATTGAATTTGTTATGTACTCCAGAAAAGATAATATTCTTTTTAATCCATTTTTGTGGGGGTAGACTAATTGTAGGGGAGACATTTTGGTTAGGTCAGTTCAATTGAAACGTGGCCCAGCCCACTCACGGTGGGTCTTAATCCTTCACTAGAGTCCTTTATGACAGGATAAAAGGCAGATAAAAGCAGGAGAGCATAGAGAGAAATGCCCAGAGACACTTGGAGACGGCCACTGAAACCAGAACCAGGAGAGGAGCAGCAGATGTCACCATGTGCCTTCCCATGTGACAGAGGAAGTCTGGATGCCAGCAGTCTTTCCTCAGAGAAAGTATCTTCTTCTTGATGCCTTAATTTGGACATTTTTATGGCCTTAGAACTGTAAATTTGTAACATAATAAAACCTCATTGAAAAAGCCAGCCCATTTCTGGTATATTACATTCCAGCAGCTTCAGCAAACCGAAACAATGGGCAACATTTCTCTAAAGAAGATACACAAATGGCCAAAAAGCACAGGAAAAGATGCTCATTAGCCATCAGGATATGCAAATCAAAACCATAATGAAATACAATTTTACATCCACTAGAATGGCTACTATTAAAAAAAATGGAAAATTACAAGTGTTGGAGAAGAAGTGGAAAAATAAAAACACTCATTCATTGTTAGTGGGACTGCAAATGGTGCAGCTGCTATGGAAGACAGTTCAGCAGTTCCTCAGAAAGTTAAGTATGTAATTACTTTATGATTCAGCAATCCCAGTTCTAGGTATATACGCCCCCAAATCGAAAGCAATGACTCAAACATATTTTCACACTGATGTTCATAACAGCATTATTCACAATGCCAAAAGATAGAAGCTACTCAAGTGTCCATCAACTGATAGAAAGGATAAATAAAATGTAGTATGTACATACAACGGAATATCGTTGAGTTATAAAAAGGAATGAAGTACTGATACATTTGACAACTTGGTTGAACCTTGAAGACACAGTGCTGAATGAAATAAGCCAGACAAAAAAAGACAAATATTGGATGGTCTCACTGACATGAAAGAATTAGAGCAAGCGAACTTAGAGATAGAAATAAGAATAAAGGTATCAGAGGCCAGAGGAGGGGGTAGGGAATGGGAAGTTAAGGCTTAAATTGTACAGAGTTTCTATTTGGGTTGATGGAAAGTTTTGGTAACAGATAGTGGTGATGGTAGTACACTATTGTGAATGTAGTTAACAGCATTAAGTTATACATTTGAATGTGGTTAAGAGGGGAAATAGCTTATATATGTTACTAGAATAAAATTAAAAATATAAAAACACACAGGATTGTACACACAGTGAACCCTAATGTAAACCATGGACTACAGTTAATAGTACATTTATAAAAATGTTATTTTGTGAATTGTAACAAATGTATCATACTAATGCAAGGTGTTAATTATACGGTGGTAGATGGGAACTCTGTATTTTATGCACGATTTTTCTGTAAAACTACATCTCCTCTAATAAAAAATGAAATCAGTACTTGAAATTTATGATAAATAGTTTGCCACTAACTCCAAATGGGAAATCTGAGCTACCTTTTATACTCACAATCTGATTCAACAGTGATTATTAAGCACCTCTTACATCACAGGCCCTCGACTGAGAGCTCTACATGCATTCACAAATACCCTGTGAGACAGCCGTACCTATCTACATTTTACTGAGGGGAAACCAAAGCACCAAGAAGTTAAACATTTTCCAAAGACACCATCTGCTAAGTGGATTCAAGATTCCAACCCAGCTCCTCTGATTCCAAGCTTTACTCTTCATGCTATGTTTGTATTATATGGTTATAAAGACCATGATGACATCAAACACGCCTGAATCATTAACAAATATTTGGTTCCAACCAACTAGTATGAACAAGGTAAGAAGTAAAGTATTGTTAGAAAAGAGATTGTTTTTTCAGGAGAGAAATAGTAAGAAACAAAGTATCAGAATAATACATTTATCCAAGAGTCAGGTATTTGTTAAATTCACCTTTCTGTGTTAGAGCCACAAATCTAGGAGGAAGCTCTAATGTATTTGAGAGACTAAAGCACCTGGCATCAGAAAGCCTGAGTATATAACTTGGCCCAGGCAAGAACTAGTTGTGTGATAGCAGACATTGGTTTTCTCATGTAATAAAATGAGAACAATAATACAGAGTTCACATAATTGTTATCAGGACCAAATCAAATAAGAAACATACATTAATATATAAAATAAAAGAATGAATGTGAAAGCACTTTGTAACATATACATATCATGCTATAGGAATCTCTCTTCCTGTTTTAAAAGGCCTTGTAGCACTATCTTCAGATCTATACAAAACCTAAAGCAAGAAGTTGCAAACAGGAACTACAAAAGCACAGTAATGTGGAAATATTTAGCTATAGGGTCAAAAACATCCCATACTTTTCTGATCTACAAAATTAAGAAAGTAAAATTAATACTTACTGACTCAACGTCTTTGCATAAAAAAAGAGGAAAACACCCACCACAAATACAAGGAAGAGTTTGAAATCCATGACTGGAGTAGAAGAAAGAAAAAAAAACAGGACAAAGATTTCACGTCAATGTAGTATTAGGGAAAGATGAGAAACATCAATTTATTGAAATGTCACCCCAGAAAAATTGAACCCAGAAAGTCAAGTATAATAAAAATAGACTTACCCTTTTGATTCACTTTTATTGTATACACAAATACATTCCTGACAGGCTTCACAGAGAAACATAAAGTCTCTCCATATGGATTGACAATTATGGTTAATTCATTAGTTTCCTTTGGTATCCAAAAGTTATGAATCACACATTTGATAAAAGTTATAATGGTTTCTGGATACTGACATTTATGTCCTTCTGTGATATGTACAATACTGAGCAGGCCTGAGCTGGTAATTTTCACCTATAAAACATGAACAAACAAATCCATAAAGACAGAAGTAAAAGCTTCTAAAAACATGAACAGAGGAGTAAAGAGGACTCAGAATTGGCTGAGAAAAGAGCACTCAGATACACATGAGCACAGTCTGCTTCTAGGAATGAGAGCTGTGTTTCCTATCAAACACACCCCACACCCCACACTTTTGAAAGTGAATGTTTCTTCTCCTGGGTTGTAGTAGACTCTTAACTCCCTCTTCATGAGAATAGGGTTTACATCTCTACCCTTTTCTATAAAGTAGAGCTTATTGTGATTGAGAAAGAGTGCCACTTTCTTCAGTACCAGTTGAGCAGGTATAATTTAGGCTTCTCCCACCATGCTGCCTGAAGATGGGCCAGACTCAACCACCCTAATCAAACCTCACAAAGCCCTAGCTACAATGGCAAGCAGATGGTGACAATCCACTGATCACAACATGATGACTCTGCTGCTGCCCATGTCTGCCTCTTCTTTGTTCAAGAAGAGGGAAACCTTGGAAAGTGTAGTAAGAGCACCAGCTTTGGCTCTCAGGCATCAGATGATAGCACCATCTACCAACCCCAGGTCATTCCCCCTCACTTCTCTTTGATTTTAGCTCCTGGCTCACTATGGCTTCCTTTCTGCTACAACATCCTGCTTTACTTCTCAAGGGTTTAAGAATATAAAATATCCTCATCAAAACTGCCTCCACTTCTCTGGCTTCTAAGGTCTTTGTACTCTTCTCCTTTTGTGTTCTCGTCCTCCACCCTACCTCAGCTAATAATTCCCACGGTCATACTCTAGGCCTTATTAGTACCCAAGCTGTAGCCCCTCCATAAGCTGTTCCATGCGTCCCACTGGCTGACCATCACTTCCTATCTTTTCAGCTGTTCCCTCCAGCACCCTGACCCAATAAGCCTTTGATTCCACTATGGATCCAATTATCTTCCCTCAGCCTTTCACCCCTTGATGTCCTCAGCCCCTTCTTTCCAAGCTAAATTTCATGATCAGTCATTATAAACGACTCCTTTGCATGTATGCTCAAATCCTTTGCACATCTCTTGTTTTGTCACACTCACCTGCAAAACTGTATCTTGGTTAAATCTAACTCTCTACCTTCTCCACTCCTGCAGGTGTACTACTGAATGTGCTGCAAACACACACACTGGTTTCACTTCAAATCCATGACTGTGAACCTTATGTGGGTCCTGAAAGCTGAGACAATCGTATTGCACACTGCTGCCCATTCACTTTTCCACCCTCTTCAACAATGATTTCAAAACATCTCCTTCCTTAATACCCCAACAGCTGCTTCCCATCCCTACTTGTCAGTCTACCTTCCTACTTCACTATAATAATGAAGAAATAAGAAGAGTATGTCCACTGGCTCCTACCCTCAAATCCACCCACCTGTAAGTATCTGCAGGCACATGATCTGGCTTCCTGCCTGTTTTCACAGAGGAAATTTGCATGTTCTGTTCTAAAGGCAAGCCCCAGATCTGGGCACTGAATTCTATCCACCTCTGCCTACTCAAAAAACATCTACCAGCACTTCCTCCTCTCTCTCTCTTCGCTCTCTACCAGATTTTTAAAATCAACACACTGATATTTTTCCTATTAAAAAAACAAAAACGAAAGCATTCTATCAATCCCACTTGCCCCTCCAACTATCATCCCATTTCTTTGCTTCCCACTGCATTAAAATTTCCTTTAAGAAACGCCTTTATCTGCAGTCTCCAATTTCTCTTCTCCCATTCTCTCCTCAACCCATACCTAACAGGCTTTTATCCCCAAAAAGCTTCACCAAAATTGCCCTTGACGAGGTTACCGGTGACCTCCACCACTAAATTTAAAGTTCAATCAATTCTCAAGTCATCTTACTTGACCATCAACAGCATTTGGCACTCCTTCTGTTACATTTTCTTCCCTGGGCTTGCAGGACATCATACTGTCTTGGTTTTCTTCTGTTTTCATTGTTGATTCTTCTTTCTCCTCTTTCGGCTCTTTTTTTTTTTTTTCACCTCCCGACTTCTTAATATCAGTCTGACCCAGGCTCAATTATTGTCCTCTATTTCTTAGTGAGCTCATCAAGTTTTATGTCTTTAAGTGCCAACTACATTAATATACACTGCTCTTTAATTTTGCAAAAGAAACACAGGAAAGACACACCAGAAATTAATACTACTGATTATCTACAGAGATTGGGCAGGAACTGGGTAGAAGGGCTGAGAGGGAGTTAAAAAACATACCTTTGTGTAAATTTTGACTTTTGAGAAATGTTAATGTTGGACATACTCAAAAATAATGATAATAAAATCAACCAGGAAGGGGAAAAAAAACTAAAATGGAATAAAAACACAAATAACCCTAACTATGTTTCAAATGAATAAAATAACCATACTGAATGGGTGCGGTTGGTAGGAATAAATTCACCTCAGGAACTTTTGAGCACAGTGTTCAGATTATATACACTCAACCAAACTTATACACTCAGATAAAAATAACGTAAACAAATACTGAATTCCAGTTTCTAGGTTTGTTTGTCATAGTGGTATGGTTAGCAATTCTGAATCTGCTTTCTGTACATTCTAGGATTAAGCAAATAAATATACTGATGCTAATGGGGATCATTTTCTCACTATCTGAGAAAGGAATTACTAATATGGATAAGGGGAAGACTATAGTGAACCTGGTGGTTTGGGATCTCAAAACCCATAGGTTTTGACAGTTAGAAAGACAAGTGTTAGAAATAGATATGTGTATAGGTGGGTATGGATGTGTATACACATGTGACAATGCTTATGCGAGTAGCCAGAAAAACCTAGTGCTGAATGTTCTTTGAAAAAAATTATTCGAGAGCTGGGTCTAGGAAAATACAAGATGAGCCACGAACATTTTATTGCCAGAGAGTAAACAACTGTTAAAAAAAAAGATAGGGTCAAGTTAAAAAGATACGGCTAGTTTGAAGGGCTCCTACTGGTCCAATATGGGACTGAGTATCAAAATAAATAATGAGAGTAGTCCACTGAATGAACTAGTAATCCTTGAGACTATGTGGATATCAGTAAATAAATAAATAAACATTAAAAATTAACTCTTGCTTAGAGTAGAATGCCAACAAATGAGTGTGAAAGAAATAATGGCATTAGAATATCACCATTTGACAAACATCATGATATGACTCAGACAAGCATCCTCGATGGATGATAAAACTAATGGATGATAAAACTAATGGATGAAAGTTTGATGAGGCATAGCATATCCATACAATGTCAAATTATGTCCTCAGAACATTCATTCATTATACAAAATAAAATAGTAATTTACAGGGAACAACCAGGCAGATATTATCTTTACCAAGTGGTCAAAGTTTATATCATCAGAAATGATACAAACCAACATCATGTCCCTCATGACACAAGGTTCTGGCTATTCCCTTAGCCTAGAATATCAAACTCCCCCCCTTATATTCTCTTGCTACTTTGTTCACGTCCTCGAAACCTTTCTCAAATGTCACCTTTTCAATAACAGCTACCCTGACCATTCTTTATTTTGACCATTCTTTTTAACAATGCAACTTGTCCCTTACTCCCCACCCCTCAATCCCACTTATCTTATGTCACATTTTCTTCTTTCATAGCACTTACTAGTTTTATAATTTTCTTCTCTGTTATATTTATGTTTATTATCTGCCCCTCCTCACTTGCTTCACCCTTCCAAATGTAAACATCCAGAATGGCAGGAATTCTGCTTGTTCATTGATGTATTTTAAGAGCCTGGAATAGTTCCTTCTACTTGTATTAGGTATTCAATAAGTATTTGTTAGACGGTGAAAGAAAGAAAGTACTAGGTTCGGAAAACAACTGCCTTCTTGTCCATACCTGGGATCAGGGGTAACTCCCAAATCTCTAGGGAGGGGCCTGAATTAGCAATTATTTTGAAAAGTAAAAGGGTGGGTGTTGTCTTGAACTGTGCTTGAACAGCAAGCAGATTATATTCATTTAGATGGTATATTTATTTGAAGTGGCTTGGGGAGGAGCTGATAAAAAGTAAGCAGGAGTTCATGCTCCTCCCATACCTGCTACCCTTTGGGGGATGGTCAGGTTCATAAGTCAGCTTGGCCAGGTGTTGGTGTCTGGTTGTCTGGTCAAGCAAGCACAGGCCTGTTACCATGAGGACATTTCGTGGACTTAAATCATGAGCATGTTGGTTGCATCCATGGGTGACTGCATCTGCAGTTGGCTAAGGAAGTGTCTTCTACAATGAGTGATGATAAATCTAATCACCCTAAGGCTTTTAAGGAGAATTCAGAAGACAGACTCTCTCTTTCCACTTCAACCAGCCAGCATCTCCTGGGGAGTTTGCTGAGGACCTTCACTGGAGTTACCAGCTCGCTACCTGCCCTACAGATCTTGGGCTCTCGTGTCCCCATGGTTGCATGAGATACTTTTATAAATCTCATATTTACAGATAACTCCTATTGGTTCTGTTTCTCTAGAGGACCCTGACTAATAAACCTTGGCACCATTACTTGCGATATCCAAGTCCACTTTCATACTGATACACAGCTCTGTGTCATACTAAACCTATTTTCTATTCTTGAAATGCTACATTTTAATTCCCCGTCTCTAAGACATGAATATAAAAGTAGGCCCCTACCTGCACAGTTGACCACATGTATTTCCACTCCATTCGGACATTTTGATTGTAGCAGTAACACTCTGACTCAGAACTTCTAATTGAATCCATCTCCTTCAAAGATTTACATCTTGGAACTATAAGACGAAAAAGGAAATATATTTCCAAAATATTTAATTGCTCTAAATCTTACCTTTTTCAAGATCCCCTCTACCCCACTCCACGCACTCACACCACATACACACATACCTCCCACAGGTCTAATAGTAGCAGTTTTAACATTCTATGACCAACAAAGTCTTACAGAGTAATTACAATCCTTCACCCTTTCCAACTTAGCAGGAGATACAAAATTATAGTCTGTATCAATATTCCTAGGACATATGGAGGGAACCATCAGAGAACGGGCACTTTTTCCATTCTGGAGCAGAGGGCAAGAATTGAGGGCAGCTTCCCAGAAGAGGTGACACGTGAGCAGCACACTAAAGGATAAGCAGAAGGCAACAAGATGGAAGTTGGGGGAACAGGGTATCATGTAAGTGATTCAGCCAATCATGAGGATGGACTGTAAAGAATATCTGAGCGCATTTCAACACCTAGAAGCAGTGGTCACTACTACACTAAGGAATTTGCACTTCATCTTGAAAGCAGAGCACAGAAGGATTTTAAGTAAGGATGAGTCCCAGCAGGAAATTGCAGACACTAAAAACAGTTTAACTGAAAACAGTACAGAAAAGATGTGGGCAGGGTTAAGGGAACCAATAAGACACTGTGAGGTTCCCAGGAACCAGCAAAAGCAGGAAACCTTCATTACGCTAGGCTGCAACCAGTAATGGGAGGTCCTGACATTATTGGAGCTAGTGGAGCTTATGGCACAGCAGTCTAAGGGACCAGTAAAACAGCAGGCTGAGGGTGCAGGTAACTCAACCTCTCTCTCCTGTCCTCTTGTCAGTGTTTCTCATTGGCTTAACCCAAGGGAAATCAGAGGGTAAAGAAGTCCAGGTGAAACAGTCCACAGAAAGCAGTTTCCAGGCGCAGAACAGGAAAGAGAAGGGCTGAGAATGGAGCTGTGGGAACACAGAATAACCTGCTCAAGTTATTCTGTCACAAGAAGTGAGAGAAATACATTTGTGTTTTAGAAAGAACATTCTATTAGCAGTGTAGAAATATTAGAGGGGAAGTAGACTGAAAGCAAGAACTACTAAGGAGGCTTCTATAGAATCTAAGCAAGAAATGAACTACATGAAAAGGAAGAAGGAATAGATTAAAGACCACTAAAGAACAACAGACTTTGGAAATTTATTAGATGAGGGAGAACAAGATGGCATGAAAGTTTCTGGTGAGTGGACAGATGGTAAAGCCCTTTACACAGATAAGATATAATGGAGAAGAAGCAAGCTTGTAAAAGGAAAGGGGAGATGAGTCCAATTCTGGACATACTAAGTGTTGGGTGGTGGGACTAAGTAAAGACTGGACAGGTCTAAGGCTCAGGAGAAATTTGGATAGAGACAGATTTAGACACATAAATATGTGTATATACAAATATACATGTGTTCTGCGTAATATATAAATAACATAAAGTAATACAACACAATATACAGAGAGAGAGAGGTGCTGTAGTACAGGGGTAGGCGTGGTAAATACAAGAAAACCAAAACATAATGGGGTTTGCATTATTCTGTGGCCACTGATTTGTTTGAATTTGAAATGAAGCAGGATGAAAGCTGCAAGTTATTCTGGATCCAGGGTGGGTGTCATCACTACAACTGTCAAACAGAAAATAGAACAGGGAACATTTATGTGCAAAGGCAAAAATGGACCTTAAACCCAACTCTTGCTCCCTCTAAGTAGAATGTGGTGAGCTGTTTCTCCAGAAGAACCTGAAACAAAGCTAGAATGACCTGCTACACTAAAGCTGGGGAAGGACTGGGTGACCAGCAATAACTCGTCAAAAATTTTATCCATTTAGGGGATAATATTGAATAAACTCAGATAGGTCCATGTCCTGGCTAGGAATATCCTTAGCATTATGCGGGAAAAAACGAAAGGTTTGGGGAAAGGATGCTGCCAATCCCACCATCTCCTGAAATACAATGAAATACAATGCATGAAAGTTGGTATCTTCAGTTGGCCACATAAAGCAGATAAATTACAGGAGGACCCAGTATATTCCATGGTGACACTGTCAAGTCATTAATCTTTACTCTTAACATTGTGAGGAAATGCCAACATGTTTAAATATACAAACAAACTGGCAGAGCTCAAGGGTCTGAGATACAAATACAATAATCCACGTTAAAAGGCATTTTCAAAAAGATATGAGAAAGAAGCTCTTAGAGGGCGTCTATTAAATTTGGGAGTCTAAAAATTACAAATGCATTCCTGCATGGTCTGTCTATACACAAAAGCAAAGAGAAAATGCAGAATCAGTGCTACCAAAACACAAAGCAACCATCAGAGAGATGGTGCTGTAGTACAGGGGTAGGTACATTCTTGGGTATAACTGAGATGCAAATGACTCCTGGCCAGGGCTACACAAGGAAAAAGTCACTTTGAAAAAGGACATTAAACAACCAGCTGCTACCTGTATAAAAGATGAATGTCAAAAAAGGCAGCACAGAATCTGGAAGAGCCTGAGTAAACTGTGATGAGAATACATTAAAACCCATTAACATGCCAGCAACCCGGGTTCAATTCCCAGAGCCCGCCCATGCAAAAAAAAAAAAAAAAAAGGTAAAACATAGTTAAAGCCCTCAGCTAGTGAGCAGTAGAGGCAGGATTAGAACAAGTCCTTCTGACCCACTTTCCTATATCCCATGCTCTGCCTCTGCATGCCTCATCTGGGGTCTATGAGAGGAACCAGGGCAAAAACAGGTGGCTAGAGTTTAGAACTTTGTACTAGGAGTTCTGGAAATGGGAAAGGCATTCCTACCCATCATTGGAAAGGCATGCATTCCAGCTGGACAAGCAATGAAGAATGTGCAGTCTACAGGCCCAGTAGCCCCAGACCCTTACAAGAACTTTACTTATAGCCAGTTCTTCAGGGTTACTCCTAACAGTGTTCAATGCTCTGGTGATGGCTTTGGTGCCTGTGCTGGTTTGAAAGGATTATGTGCCCTAAAAAAAGCCATGTTTTAATCCTGATCCATCTCGTGGAAGCAGCTGTTTCTTTTAATTCCTATTCAGGGCTATAGGGTGGAAACTTGATTAGATTATCTCCACTGAGATGTGACTCACCCAGTTGTGGGCATTAACCTTTGATTAGATGGAGACGTGAATCTACCCACTCCAGATGGGTCCTGACTACTTTAAAAGAGGAAACATTTTGGAGAGAATGAGAGAGCCACAAGAACCACGAGAGCCCATGCAGCCATCTTTGGAGATGAAGAAGGAAAATGCCCCAGGGGGAGCTTCATGAAACAAGAAGCCTGGAGAGAAAGCTAGCAGATGTCGCCATGTTCGCCATGTGCCTTTCCAGTTGAGTGAGAAATATGCTGGACTTCACTGGCCTTTCTGGACCAAGATATCTTTCCCTGGATGCCTTAGATTGGACATTTCTATAACCTTGCTTTAATTTGGACATTTTCATGGTCCTTAGAACTGAAAACTAGGAACTTATTAAACTCCCCTTTTTACAAAGCCATTCCATTTCGGGTATATCACATTCCAGTAGTTAGCAAACTAGAACAGTGCCTCCGGGCCCCTCTCCCAGTGGACTCTGCTGCTTGAAGGCCTGAATCAGTTGCCAGAACAGTGGACTACTCTAACATTAGTGGTCCAAAGGGATATCCTTCCTGACCTTTGCAAACAATGCTACGCTTACATGAGGTTTCATCCATTTGGTTGCAAGACCGTTTCTTAAATCATTTTATACCAGTAGCTCTAATGTTAAGAGCAATTTAAGTATTGAGCAGTTAATTTATACAGCTGACTGCTTGCTCTTTGATATCTCAATTTAAGTAAAGTTTGAATTTAGGAGTAAATGCTTCTCTGTTGTCCAAGCTGCCACCATCTTGCATGTGGATTACTGTAAGCCTTTCTAGCTGACCTTTCTGCTCCCAGGATTTCCCCCAAGATTCCTCTCTACAACCTATTCTCCAGTCAGCACATACTTCTTTTAAAAGATCAACAGAAGCATATCATTTGCCTGCTCAAAACCCTCCAACGACTTCCCACTGCACCCATATTAAATCCACCCTCCCTTCCATGGACCTCTGTGTACCTACCTCACTGGCCTTCTCCTACACTTCCCCTCCTGCTTCACTTGCTTCAGCCACACCTACCCTCCTGCTCCTTCTCAAGATGCCAATCCCACCCCCTCAAGTTTTCATACGGCCCCCAGATTTTGAGAGAGCTTGCTTCTTCTGATAATAATTTATGTCTTTGCTCAAATTATCATCATTTCAGAAAGACCTTCTCTGACCCTACTCTAAAATAGCCCATGCCAACCACTTTCACCTGCTTTCTTCTTACTCAGTTTAATTTTTTCTTCATATTACCTATGTATTTATTTATTTACACTGCCTCCCAACGAAGTCAGAGTTCACTGCTGTATCCCAGCATTTAAAAAGCACCAAATTGAATCTTTGTCTTGTCTGTGAGTGTTGCAATTTTAAAGCCCAGACAGTAAAAGTCTGGCCAATTTTCATGAGCCTTGCTAGTGCCAGTTAGTACCACAAAAGGAGGCACCCTCTAGCCCTCCCCTTGAAACAATATGACATAATAGGTGACTCTCTTCAGCCTGTACCATCCCACCTGTGCTAATTTGAAATGATGATGTACCCTAGAAAAGCCATGTTTTCATCCTAATTCCTCTTGTGAAGGCCGCCTTTTCTCTTAATCCCTGTTCAGCACCATAGGCTGGAAACTTGACTGGATTATCTCCACAGAGTTATGACATACCCAATTGTGGGTATTAACCTTTGATTAGAGGGAGATGTGACTCCACCTATTCCAGGTGGGTCTTGATTAGTTTATTGAAATCCTTTAAAAGAGAAAATATTTTAAAAAAAACTTGAGAACCACAAGAGCCCATGCAGCCAGAGATCTTTGGAGATGAAGAAGGCATATGCCCCCGGGGGAACTTCATGAAACAAGAAGCCTGGAGAGAAAGACTGCAGACAGCCCACGTTCACGATGTGCCTTTCCAGTTGAGAGAGAAAACCTGAACTCCATCGGCCTTTTTCATGAGTGAAGGTAACCTCTTGTTGGTGCCTTAATTTGGACACTTGTATAGACTTGCTTTAATTGGGATATTTCACAGCCTTGGAACTGTAAATTTGCAATTTAATAAACTCCCCCTTTTAAAAGCCGTTCGGTTTCTGGTATATTGCATTCCAGCACCTAGCAAACCAGAACAGGACCTAAAGAACCTGTGAGAATGAGGGCTACTTGGCAACCCATGGACTATAGATATTTCTCTCTTACACTACCCCAACATCAGTATACCTTTAACTAGAGCATTGGCTAGAAACCCACACTTTTCTCCCCATAAGGAAAGGGAGCAGGGAAAAGCAAGAAGTGGCAATAAGCTTGTTTTTGCTTTACTCATACATCATTGTATTCTGTGAAAGGGACATCCAGGATTTCACCTCAGTCTTCAACCAGATTAAGGAAAGCACAGTTAGAGTAAGGTGCCTTAACTAATGACACCTACACAAACACTAAAATAAAATATGTTGCAAACTGTGTTCCTCCCTGGAATTCTCCATAGTCGTCTCTGGCTTTTGAGGTAAAGCTGAGGTAGAATTTACACTACATGTGAGAGCACAGACCAGACAAAGTGTCAGAATGCCCTCCATTCTTATCATACCTGACATGAATGCACCTCAATCAACCCACACAAGAGTTCCTAAATATCTAAGTGACTAGAAACTCAGTCAGTCACAGGAAGCCACTAGCCTCACTCCAAATGGATTCAACTGAACCTTGAACCCTGGACTAGTTGGACTAAGCAAGAGACAGAGACTTAGGTCAATCAAGACTTATCTACCTAGAGAAAACCAGATCTTTCCATTTTAGATTGATTATAAACATTATGTCTTTCCTAGGCTTCTCCTCCCTCAAGCAACCTGCTTCTGGAGGCATTTCACTATTCAGTTTCTTCCTCCTCTATCTCCACCTGAGAGTGGAAAATAGAAAATGTAGCCAGTTGGCTTATTTGCAACTCTATCACCTGAGTCACCTGACTCTGAAGACTATGAGGTTGCCTACCTGTCTGCAGGTTTCATTTATTCCTGCTGCTCCAGTCTTCGCTGGTTAATTAAGTCTAAGCCAGTTTGAATTCTGTCATGCATACCAGAAAAACCAAGTTCTTTAATCTACATTCGGGATTGCTGGATGGAATCTTTTTCATTGTTTCCATGGAGATGTGACCCACCCAGTGGTGGCTTGTAACTTTTGATTAGATGGTTTCCATGGCAATGTGTCTCCACCCATTTAAGGCAGGGTTCCTTACTGGAGCCCTTTAAGAGGGAACCAGTTTGGAAAAACCTTTAGAGCCACAAGAACCAACAGAGCGCACACAGCCAGAGACCTTTGGAGATGCAGAAGGAAAAGGCCCCCAGGGAAGCCTTACAAAATGAGGAGAGAAAGCAAGCAGACATTGCCAGGTACCTTTCCAGCTGACAGAGAAACCCCAAACATCATCAGCCTTCTTGAACCAAGGTATCTTTCCCTGGATGCCTTAGTTTGGACATTTTTGCAGCCTTGCCTTAATTTGGACATCGTCATGGTCTTAGATCTGTAAACTTGCAACTTAATAAATTTCCTTTTTTAAAAGCCATTCTGTTTCTGGAATACTGCATTCTGGAGCTTACAAACTAAAACATAGGCAAATACAAATAGGTCACATCAACAGCCTCCTTAGGATGCAATCAAGAAAATGAAACAAACTTTCCAGGAATTTATAAAAATGTAATAATCATCATTCATTTGGTCAGAAGACAAGGACACTTGCCTAGGAACAGCTAATGCTTTCACCTGAGACTGGAACATGTCCCTACCATATAGGATATCCCATAACCCAGTTATTCATTTCCTCAAACCTGATTCAGATCAGGAGAAAGATCTGGTAATGTGAGTTTGCCCAGCTCTACTTTATTTCCAAGTACTTAAGAGTATCTGTGGTACAAACCTGGCATGCCATCCTCACTATGGCTACCCTAGGAAGGCTGTATCTCCAAGCCCTGGAAGGAGAATCTCTTTCCTTCACCCTCTGCAGTCCTCAGCAGGTTCTCTTGATATTTTCACAATAAGCCTGATTTCTGGAGAACAGTATTTTGCCAGAGAATTGTGCTCAAACTGCTAAGACCCACACATGAGCCATTAACTTCTCAAACATATTATCAAAGGATATGAGTTAGGTTTACCTTAACCAGAGGGATCCCTTATTTCATTTTAAGTATCATTCAATTTATAAATATTCAATTAATCTAATTTTAGGACTGCATATCATATAAAAGAGACAGCTTCATATCATCTGCTTCATTTAGCAAATTAAATTTAAAATCCTCTGAAGTACTTTTCCCATTTATCAGTTTTTCTAAATGCATAAGGATATATTTAAGCTAAAGAGTTTAGTCACAAAAAATATTCAGTCAAAATTTCAGAAAGGAGCAAGTAGTACTTAAACCTGCTTATAGAATATGCTAAAAATAAAAAGTGCAAACTCTTGTCAAATCATAGTAGATCTTAACTTCCAACATAAAAATATTTTAGCAATGTTCCTCCTGAAAACTTAACCTGAGATGCCCTCATATGGAAAAAAATTATCTTCAGATAAGACTGCAATCGAATACTTTAATCACTTCTTAATGGCACCACTTCCCCTATTTGACCTATAACTTTTTCTTTTAGGGAAACAGAAGGGAAGAGAGAAGAGTAGAAAAAGACCAAAGAAGAAAAACCTTGTATGTGCAAGTTGTGGAGTTCAAATGGAGGAAGGATTTTTCTTGTTTTTTGTTTGTTTGTTTTGGAAAGGAGTTAGCATGTAGCACAAAAGTTACAAATTAACTTCTGTATTCTATTAAACCCAGTTTTTTCAAACTCAACCTCAATATAAGTCTTGTTTTTAGTTTTCCAAGAACATGCATAAAAAACGAAACTGAAATTAGTACATGCTAATGCACATTCAGGTCTGATTTCTTTTTGTTTTCAGGTCTGATTTTTAACTCCAAGCACAGATTATTCTTCTCCACTGATGAATCTGAAATCTGTGGTTTCAAACAGCCTATTGTTATGGTTTAAGCCTGGGAAACCACTTCAGTGGCCTGAACTTCATGTCAGGACATCACATAGTTTCTAGGGACTTCACCCACCGGTTGCAAACAATGGGTGTCTCTTGGCTTGAAGTTTCTCTTCCTCTCAGCAGACAACTACCTGCCCTTCCTGGGTCAACTTGACTTACCTCCAAACAGCGTGGCAGAAAGTTGGCGTTGTCTGGACATTCTACATTCCATGGACTATTAGAACAGGATGGGCCCTAACAGTACCATCCAATTCAAGCCTCTTATTTATAGATAGGCCCTACTTTATGAAAGGAAGTACTGCTTAACTCTGGGCTCCTCCTAAAATTATAGACTTTTCAAACAGCAATGATTCTTAGACTTAGTCTCATCCAGAGGTTCCAACAAGGTGTCATCAGCACACCACAGGATCCTAAAGAGTTCACAGTCCTCATTGTAAAGTCATTTTGTAATGGCAGATGCCTACAGAGGCTGCCGTTTTTCTTAGCTGTGGAAGAGAATTTTATCCACTCAGTGGGCATCCTGCATTTCTCAGGCAGATTGGATGCTCTGATAAGTATTTATATATGTTTCTGATTAGCAAAATAGAGAAGGGACCTGTTAACCACTAAATGTGGTAAAACAAAAACTTGGAAAATATGGGGCTTGGCGGGGCAAATAAAAAGGGTTCCCTATTGCAGAAAATACTGGAAACCACTCAGTCAATACAACATCTGTATTTTTCTGATGAGAAAAATACAGCCCATAAAGATTGTGTCTGGCAAGGTTATTATACAAGTGGATGACTGAACTAGAACCCAAGATTCTACTTCCAATTTTCTGGCCGCTGCCATGCCCAAACACCCTTCTCTCTAGAGATTTGTGTTTTATTTTTTCATCAGCACAACCTCACTACATTTCTTACTCTGAACCTTCATTTCCTCATCTATAAAATGGGTATGTTAACAGCATCTACCCACATAATGCTACTATGGGTATTAAATAAGATAATGCCATTAAAGCACTTTCAACATTGCCTGCCATGTAGTAAATACTCAGCAAATGTCTGTTCAATGAATACTCAGCAAATGTCTGTTCAATGAAAGGGGGTAGAAAAAGGGTCCCCAAAGTGTAAATCACTTTAACAACTTGGGTTGGCAGCCATGGCAGAGTCTGAAAACTGCCTATCCAACATCCTTAGACAAGGAATGCCCAATTTTATTGCAGGAGGGACATATGCCCGGCTAAAAGATCACACTTGGCAGCCTTCCTTAAAACCAGGTGTGGCCAGTAAGATGAAAGGAAGTTGGAAGGTACATCCATGAAATCCAATTTTTCAAGATTTTATGGGGAAAATGAAATACAGAGATGTTAAGCTCATAGCAAATAAATAGTTTTGGAGTTAGAACTTGTTTCTTGCCTGCCCCTTCGGTGCCAAGATCTTGAGGGCACGCCATGGACCTCCTGTAACACTATGGGCAGCTACTACTTCCTGTTTCTCATGTACCAGGCATTCGGCACACATTAACCTCTTACCTTCTCTAGTCTTGAGTCCAAAAGAATAGCCAGACAGAGAAATGAGGTTTCTACATAAATGGATACGATGTACATCGGAAGACCTAAATTCTAGAGTCAGCTGTGCCAGTGACCAGCTGTGTGACCTTGGACAAATCATAACATTTCTGTGCTTCTCGGTTCAAAGACGGAAACCCGGCCAGCCTTTGAACTTTGCGGTGCATCTAGCAAATGCTGGCAGAGACACCGGGGAAGCCCAAGAAGCGGGAAGGGAGGACCAGGCCTGTGCCCGTGCAGGCCGCGCCCGCGGAGTGACCTTTACGCGGGAAAGGGAAGCGCCTCCCCGGCTCCCAGGGCCTGCCCGCCCCGGGCGGGGAGCGCGCCCTCGGGGCGGCGGGGAAGACGGTGAGCGGGTGAGCGAGTGCGCGCCCGCGGCCCGTGCTCGGGTTACCTGACAACGCCGCTGCCTCCCCGCGCACCGCGCCTGCGGGCAGCGTGGCCAGGAGCCACAGCCAGAGCAGCGGCCACCACGGCCCCGGGGGCGGCCGCATTCCACCCGGGACTCCGCTCCCCGCGACGAGGACGCTGCCCGAGCCCTGGTGGGCGGGGAATAGGGGGATGGGGAAGCCGCGCAAAGAGCGCGGGGCGGAAGAGGACGCAAAGTAGACGGCGAGACCCGCACGCCGGAAGGCGGAGACCCCGCCTCCCTGGATCGTAGGAGGGGCTCGGCCGATGGGGCCGACTAAGCCCGCGGTCTCCAGGCCCGGCCGATTACGGCCCCTGCTGCTCGATCGAGCCCTTACACCCTCCGGGCCTCCGGCGTCTCCCTGGCTTCCAGCGCCTTCCGGCCTCCGGACCTCTCGGCCGCGCCCTCCTTTTCAGGGAATTCGGGAACGTCCCACAGCTCTCGGTGGCCGGGAGTGGGGGAGGGGTGGGAACGCTCTGAATTTGCCCCAAAACTTGCCTGACCTGTGATCTGCGGAATTTTGGGTCTCAGTTCTCAAAGTTCAGTGACAGACTCAACCCTCACACCCCTTACATAAATCAAAGTCCGTGCCTTTATTTTTATTTTACCTTTTTCTTTCTTTCTTTTTTTTTGTAGTGTCAAGCAATAACAAATAGGAAATTTGGTAGATCGCATAACACTGATTTAATAACGTTGATTTGTATGTCTAATCTCATAAACACACCACATTTCCGGGTATGAAGAGGCTGTGAAATGTTCCCTCATCAATTTAAGGATCCCCTAAAACTAGATTGAGGTTATACACTGTGTTTGTGTGTGTACCTTAATGTTAATAGTAAGTATAGATGTACAGCCTTGAATAAACGGTACTATACTTTTTTTTTTTTTAAGGACGAGACCCTCCTCAGATCCTGAGAAGCCATTCATGTGACTCAGTGTCCCATGCTTCCCGCTTACTAGGGCAGATGGTCATTTCCTCTTCACTAGTTCTGGTCTTCTGCTGCGGTACTCAGGGAACCCAATTGTGATAGCGATTGTCCTCTAATGAGTTCAAACCTTCTTTCCTAAAGGTCTGAGTAGGGTCTACTAAAAGCTTTTCCTGGCCTCAAAGTAAAGTTTAACCAACAGCCCTCAAGCTCCTGGAACCACATTTACACCCCATGTGTGGCTTTTAGAAAGTTCAGAAATTTCCTTGTAAGGAACTCCTCAGAGGGATGATTTTTACAAATAAGCCATCATTATTTGCACTCCCACCATGTCTGACCCCTGCAGACCATCTCCAGAAAAGTGGCAGAGCCCTTGATCCAATTCTTCTTCCCTATGTTCCATGGACAGGTGTGTACTTGCCTCTGATTTGGCCCTCTTTGACCTAACCACGTTCATTTTGATTTAGTTTAATTTTGGATGGCACCATGGCAAATGGCTAAAAGAAACAGGTAGATTCTCGAATGATAAATATGTTTCCCTGTAACTATCTGGGCAAGGAATAAAAAGATAAGTGACAGTGTGCCAAATTAGAGTAATATGTAAAGTGCTGTTCATGCAGTGGTTACTTAGTAAATATTTCAAAGAAGCTAAAGTGAAATACCACATTCCTCTCTAAGGCATAGCAATAAGTATTTTTCTAGTGATAACAAGAGTGATAGGCTGCCACTGGAGGACAATCATAAAACCCACCCCACTTCCCTGAACCTTTTTTTCCATAGTAAAAACCTAAACTGTTGGGGAGAGGGGCAGGAAACACTCCCATCAACAAGGCTCTGGCAAAGACCCACCGCTTCTGGGGGAGAGACAGAAACACAAAGCCCCTGGGGAGCTTCAGGAAGCACCCAGGATGGGTGTCCTGAACTGATACAAAGCAGAGGCCTGCTGTTGCTGGGACAGTCTCTGCAACCTAAGACACACCACAAATACAAGGCAGGATTTGGTTGCAATAAGGAAAAGGGGTTAGGGATACTGAGAAAGCCCCATCTCTAAGCCTTAGGTGCTGGGGAGCTAAGTCTAAGGCTGAACAAGAGTCTGGAGAACCCCTTGGCCCCACCACAAAGCCAAGCACCAGTAACAAGCAACACCAGTGTGCTGCTGAGGAGGAGAAAGAGTGGGGGAAATCCCTCTGTTCCACAGGCGTAAAAGGACTCCTGAAAGCTGAGGGGCACTGAGAAAAACCTCCAACACTAGGCTTCACGCTGAGCCCGAGGTAATAGCAGCCCACCCCGAGAGGAATTTGAAGACTGGGGTGCACTGATGGTTATAATAGCAACAATAAGACTCAAATTCAGCCTAACTCCTGACTAGACAGATTCAACCTACACTATTAACCTGACAGATATAGGCATGTGCATTTCTGGGTATAAATATTATTTACCTCAGTCTTCACTGTTCCACACACGATATTCAACATTCAATAAAAAATTACAAAACATTCCCGTCCAACCCCTCCCCCACCCCACCCCACCCAAAAAAACAGAAAAAAAATCCATTATTAAGAGAAAGAGCAATCAGCAAAGCAAGATTCAGTGATGACCCAGATTTGGTGACTATGACTAATATGTTAACGGATCCAATGGAAAGGTAGAAAACATGCGTGAACAGGTAGGCAATTTTAGCAGACAGATGGACGCTATTAAAAAATAAAGTGAAATGGATATGCTAGAAATTAGAAACATTCTTAGAGCTGAAAAATTCCTTCAGTGGGCTTATTAGCAGATTGGACACAGATGATGAAGGAACCAGTGAACTCGAATATAGGTTAATAGAAAGTATCCAAACTGAAACACAAGAAAACAGCACAAGTGGTTTAACAACCAAGTAATTGGAATCCCAGAAGGAGAAGATAGGGAGAATGAGGCAAGGGAAACATTTGAATATATAAAGCTGAGAATTTTCCAAAATTAATAATAATCAAAGATAAAATCTTAAAGATAGCCAGAACGGACACATTACATACAAAAGGACAGAGGTAAGATTACAGTAAACTTCTTGTCAGAAACTATATAAGCCAGATGACAACAAGTGCCTCTTTAAAATACTGGAAGAAAAAAAAAAGTACGGTCAACCCAGAAGTCTATACCCAGCCAGCAACAATATCTTACAAAATGAAGGCAAGATGAAGATTTCTTTTACCGCCAGCAGACCTGAACAGCCAGATAGGTTAAAAGAAGTCCCTCAGTCTGAAGGAGTATGATAGCAGTTGAATTCACTGGGCTAGCCCTGTTCCCTGTAATCCCGAAGTAGCTGGTTGTTAGAATGGTGGAATGGCCTTTTGAAGACTCAATTACGATGCAACTGGTTGGCAAAACCTTGCAGGGCTAGGGCCATGTTCTTCAGGAGGATGTGCCTGCTCTAAATCAGCCTCTAATCTATGGTGCTGTTTCTCCCACAGCCAAGATTCATGGGTCCAGGAATTAAGAGGTGGAAGTGGAAGTAACTCCACTCACTACTACCCCTAATGATTCACTAGAAAAGTTTTTGCTTCCTTTCTCCATAACCTAATGCTCTGCTGGTCCATAGGTCTTAGTTCCAAAAGAAGGAGTACTTGAACCAGGAAATACAATGATGCCATTAAACTGGAAGTTCACACTGCCACCTGGCCACTTTGGGCTCCTCATACCTCTGAATCAATAAGCTCAGAAGGGAGTTACTGTACTGTGATTGATCCTCATTACGAAGGGGAAATTGGGCTGCCATCACACAGTGGAGGTAAAGAAGAGTATGCCTAGAATACAGGAGATCCCTTAGGGTGTCTCTTAATACTACCACGCCCTATGATTAAAGTCAATGGAATAAAATAAATAAATAAATAAACAACAACAAGAAAAATAAAGAATAAAGTCAATGGAAAATGACAATGACCTGACCCAGACAAAACTACTAATGGCCCAGACCTTTCAAAAATGAAGGGCTGAACCCCAACAGGCAAAGAACCATGACCAGCTGAAGTGCTTGCTGAGGGTAAAAGGAATATGGAATGGCTAGTGAAAAGGGTAATTATAAATACTAGCTATGGCTAGTTTCAGTAACAAGGACTGTATTAGTTATACATATTTCTTTCTTGCACTATTATGAATATGTTTGTATAGATACATAAAGCAAATATTTTTGTTTCCTTCCCTCTCCTACCCCTTATCATATAACATCACAACTTTATGTCATAGTATTTAGTCACATGCTATCAAGGATAAGAGTGAATACCACCCAAGGACTTGCATCCTCTTCTTGGGAAAGAGCTATTGTGTTTAGGGTTGTATGCAGGACAGTTGAATTATGTGATTAATTATGGTTTCAGGAGATGTGTATGGGTGCCAAGTTGACAGACGGTGGACTGTGATGGTTAATTTCATGTCAATTACTTTAGGTTAAGGTGTCCATTTGTTTGGGCAAGCAAGCACTGGCCTGATTGTTAGTGTGAGGGTAATTTATAAAAGAATTTATGATTTAAATCCATTAGTTGATTAAATTAGTTGATTGCATCTATGGCTGATTACATCTACAATCAACAATGGAGATTTCCTTCAACAATGGAAGAAATCTCATCCAATCAGTTGGAGGCCTTAAAGTGAGAAATGAGAATTTCAGCAGTCAGCAAGAATTTCTGTCTACTTCTGCCAGCCAGCTTCTCCTGGGGAATTCAAAATCACCTTCATTGGAGTTTCCAAGCTGTGGAATTTAACTTCATCTTCTTCTGGGGAATTTAACTTCACCTTCATCAAGTTTCCAACTTGTAGCCTGCTCTATGGAATTCGGATTTGCCAATCTCTATGGTCACATGAGCCAATTCTTACAATTCATTTCTTAATATTTACATATATATCTTCTGAAAGGCCTGTTTCTCTGGAGAACCCAGACTTTTATAGATAGCTACTACAAAACTTGTTTAACTTTCCCTAACCAAGGTTAGACCCAGGATTAGTTAGTTCTACCCTACTGATGCTGCTCTGTCTCCATAATAATCTTTCCTGATATCAAGGAATTGCAGGTAAGATATTTGGTTTGTTGTATTCCAGCAGTATTTAAGGTTTATAATTATTTTTCCCCATTAAAATCTAAAATCTTGTGCACACATAGTATGGAAAACACTATACTCAATCCTTAGTAAACTCTTCTTGAAAAGCCATGTTTCAGCTATGTAAAAAGATATAGAATACTTAGACCAGAGTGCTAAAGGTGTTAACAAGTGAGCATCATGTCTAAACTTTAAGGTGATTATGGCAATAAGACAAAAAAAAAAAACACATCAAGGAAAAGGAGAAATATAGGCAGACAAAATCAGGAATATGATTGATTTAGGAAAACTCTTATGTCCTTTAACACCATCACGTAAAATGCTTCCTTCTTATGAGAATCAGATAGATGAATATTGCAGTCGATTGTCCTTAATTTACACCAAAATTTGTGGGCCTCTTTCTAGGAGGTGAACAATACTGAGTAAATAAACCAAACAAACAAAGCACACCATACAAACAGAACATCTCTACAGAATCTTCTGTTCAAAGACTTCTGTGCTATTATGCAAGCTTACTTTCTATCTTTGCATTAGATAATAGAGAAGAAGTCTGCCCATCTGTGATTCAATGATGTGAGAAAGTTGCGTGTGGGGTCACTATTAAACTCACCTGGATTATGTAAGAAAATCATAAATGGATATTAACACAAACCTATAGATTTCTACACCAAAAGAGGTGCTGAGAAAAGACAGAATTTGTCTACTGTCTGAAACAGTCTAATTGTGCCTATAGAGCTTAGCTGTGGACTCCTGGGATGTACAAACATCCCTTTGTACCCATCTAAGACAGAATGACCCAAACTGGCTTGAGGGATCTAGATTTCATAGATGGTGAAAATGTCAATGCCCCTTCTTGAAATGCTAGCAATAGAATGGATACTAAGTGCAAGTTTAACATTGTAAATGCAGATTCCCAGGTCATACCCTCCAGAGATTCTGAGTTGGTCAGTCTCGGATGGTGCTTAGAAATGTGTCATCCTCCAACATCCCATGGCGTTTTGAGATTTACTGGTCCCTCAAAACGTGGCAATTTGAGATTTACTGGTTTCATGCTTGACAGCACATAGCATTTGGGCAGGTTTGTAATCACAGCTAAAATACGGTCTGTGCATTTTATGTAATTCACGTTGCTATAGCATGATAGTGTATTTATTAACTAAAAAAAATACAATGTGTAATAAAGTGCTTCCTTAAGGTTATTTAGTGACCCAAGTTATTTGATTCTGTTTGACTGTTTCCATGTGGTATGAAAAAGATTACAAATCCATTGTCAGCCTCTGCATTTTTACTTCTAGAGTTCTTGTCCTTTATAAGTAATTGATTTTCAGTAACTGTCATAAAGCTATAATCAGTTACTATGGATCAGAAGTAAAATTCAAATCATTTCAGAAATTATTTAAGAGTTTTCTCTTGGTTTCTGTGTAGAACATTTAATTAATTGAGTTATAAGATCTTTTAGGCACTATTCTACTACTTGTGTTCTTTCATAAAGAAAGGCTTAATCTATTACTGCAATAATACCAGCCAATGCCACAGAGATTACAGAGGCTATATATTATCATTTATTCCTTAAAAATCCCCATTTTCAGAATTTTACACATTAGGAGAAAAAAAACAGAGTGCCCAAGACTACTCTATTAAGAAAAACAATAAAAATAAAAGTTGACTTGTTGGATCATGTCTTTTTTAACATATTTCATTTAGGAAATATTTTGAAATTGACTTTTCATATTCTAGTTCGGTAATTTTAGTAATAACTAGTTCATGCTGAAACTAAAAAACAGGTCTTAAGTATTTATGAATGATAATGGGAAGGACTGGAATAAATATAGCATATTAAGATTTGGGTAGAATGTCCTCTACACAAAATTGCTAAAGCCCTTGGTCAAAAATAATTGGTTAAATTCCTCTAAATCAAGAGAAGTGGAATATTACAACTTCAGACTAAGTGTGGCTGCTATGAGCTTACAATCTAGACTCCCATTTTCTTATAAATATTTTCTGAAAGAGGTCATAGCATATTTGCTCCTTTGTTTCTGGCTTATTTTGTACAACACATTATCTCCAAGTTTCATTCACTTCATTGTGTGCCTCACAGATGTCATTCCTTTTTGTAGCCACTCAGTGTTCATATATACATATCACAATTTACCTTTTGGCTTCTCAGTCCTTGAGCCCTTAGGCCCCCTCAACCCATTGGTATCATGACTAATGTCCAAAATAAACAAACCATGTCTTAGTTGTACAATCAGCAGCATTTTCAATTTTAGACAATTTTCATTGCTCCAAAAAGACAAAAAATGATAAACACAGCCTCACCAAACATCAGATCAAAACCTCCCCTAATCGCTTGTCCCTCCCCACCAATTATTTACCACTAGTATTATGTGGTACTGTTGCTATCTTCCTGTTAATATAAGTCATAGCATGAATAGTTTTCCCCCTTTACCCTCTAATATTCACTCTTTCTACAAGATCAAAACTTTGATGGAGTTCATGCAAGAAATCATTGTAGAGTTAATTGGTGGGAAACATGGCACTCTACATCCCCTTTCAATCATATTCACCTTCAATATGGCAATGTTATTTATAACCTTACTAATTAGCTACCATCACTCTGTCCATTCCCTTACATTTAAGTTCAATCTCATTGGGTAATCTTTTCCCCTTCTCTAGCTTCTGTTTACCTCTAGGTCCCCTATTTCTACAGTGCTAACCTTTTGAGATTACCTTTATCAGAATCATAATAGAGAAATCATACAGTTTCTATCCTTTTGTGTCTGATTTATTTCACTCAGTATTATGTCCTCAAGATTCATCCATGTTGTCACATGCCTCAGGACCTCATTTCGTCTTACTGCAGGATAATATTCCATTATATGTATATACCACATTTTGTTTATCCATTCATCCGTTGATTGGCACTTGGATTGTTTCCATCTTTAGGCAATTGTGAAAAGTGCTGGTATGAACATTGGTGTGCAATTATTTGCATATACCCAGCTCTTCTGTGTATATACCGAGTATTGCTATTGCCAGGTTATAGAGCAATTCAATATTTAGTTTTCTAAGGAACTGCCACACTGTCTTACACAGCAGCGGTACCATTATACATTCCCACCAGCAGTGAGTAAGTATTCCAATTTCTCCACAGTCTCTCCAACATTTGTAGTTCTCTGTTTGTTTAATAACAGCCATTCTTATAAGTATAAGGTGATATCTCATTGCAATCTTGATGTGCCTTATAGCTAATGAAGATGAACATCTCTTCATGTGCTTTTCAGCCATTCATATTTGCTCTTTGGAAAAATGTCTATTCATATCCTTTCCCCATTTTTATAATTAGGTTGCTTGTTCTTTTGTTGTTGTGTTATACAATTTCTTTATGTTCATAGATATCAAACCTTTTTCTGATATGTGGTTCCTAAATATTATCTCCCATCAAGTTGGCTGCCTTTTCACCTTTTTTACAAAGTCCTTTGAGGCAAGAAGCTTTTGATTTTAAGGAGCTCCTATTTATCAGTTTTTTTCTTTCATTGATTATGTAAAGCTTAAGAAGCTACCTCCTATTACTAGGTCTTGAAGATGTTTTCCTATATTTTCTTTTAGGAGTTTTATGGTACTGACTCTTATATTTAAGTTTTTAGCCCATTTTGAATTAATTTTTGTAAAGGGGGTGTAGGGGTTCTCTTTCATTCTTTTGGCTATTAATATCCACTTCTCCCATAAACATTTATTGAAAAGAATCTTCTATCCCAGTTCAGTGGATTTGGGGGCCTTATTGAAGATCAATTGACCATAGAATTGGTCATCAATATCCATACTTGTGATTCAATTCCACTGCTCAAAATTCCATCTTTATACCAGTACCATGCTGTTTTGACCACTGTGGCTTTATAGGAAACTTTAAAGTCAGGAAATGATAGACTTCCCAGTTTGCTCTTCTTTTTTATGCTATCTTTAGCTATTTGAAGTCTCTTTCCCTTCCAAATAAATTTGATAACTAACTTTTCCAAATCTTCAAAGTAGGTTGTTGGAATTTTAACTGGTATTGCATTGAATCTTTCAATCAATTTGGGTAGAATTGACATCTTAATGAATTCAAGAACTCACCAATTTTAAAGAGGGGGGAGTAGGTGGGGTTTGGGAGATGGATATAAAAATAACAGAATCTCAGATTTTGTTCTTCTGCTTTATATTTCTTCTTTCTTTATAAAGTCAGATCTCAATAGCACTGTTGTTGTCTCTTTGTATTCTATATCTGGCTAGTCTTAAGTGTATTTTGAAATTATTATGGGATTTTTTTGAGCCCTTACTTTTCTAGGATGCTGTTGTTGGTCATGAGATCAATGTGTCAGAGAAATTGTAAGCAACTGTTGAGAAGAAATTTATAATCTAGATACTATTTTATTTTACAAAGAAAAATTACACAAGAGTCTATCTGATGAACTGTTTCTATAATAAAATCATAAGTTCTAGATTAGTTATATGTCAAAGTTTATGAAAAGTGAAAAGGATACATAATTCAACTAATACACTTCTATTTTTTGTCAATGTTAATAATAATTTGCCTATAAAGTCAATCTACTTAAAATTTGTTATGTTGTTGCTTGCTTTAAGCAAAGTCTATAAAATTAGACAAAAAAGAATAATTATTAGTTAGTACAACTCAATAACTTTCCCACTCTATAACTTTTGTTTGCTGTAATCTATAGACCCTGTGTTCACGAACATGTAAAAGATATGTACCAAGGATTGCCTGCATCTTCAGAGTATGTTGCAGGTTGATTCCAACTACAGCAACATTTCCAACAGAAAGTGTCCTAAACATTTATTTTGTCACATGGCAAAAAGTCCCAAGGCAAGTGTATTCCACAGTTTAAATATGCAACAAAGGACCCAGGCTGTTTTCATCTTTCTAATCTACCACCCTCATGGTCGTTGGATTTTGACCTTAAGATTTTCCCTCCTGACTGAAAAAGGCTGCCATTGCTGCTGGCACTCGTTCCTCTCACAACTGTAACCAAAGGCAGGGCGAGACTATTTCGCCATCCAGCTCTTGAATAGAGAAGCAAAGCCTTTCTTAGAAGCTCTTATCTTTACTCCCCCTATGGAAGATTCTCTCGTGTCCCATTGGCAAGTTCCTAGCAGAGGCCCTTGCTGAAGGGGTGAGTCATTTTCAGCCTCTCTCGTGGGAGGTGGTTTCATAGAAGACAAAAACTGGAATAGCAACAGACAGGGAAAAAAATCACGATGGTGTTATTTTTGACAGTTCCCAAAAGCCGTCATCAGTGTGTGAAAATGGTAATCTGCAATTTTATGGTGACTTGATAAATGAGTTTTATTCATTATTTTAAACTTTGATAAGTATATTGTCTATCTTGAAATTTGCCCATTGACTCAAAATGGGAATTGCTTCTATACCAATTCTGTATTTTTCCTTCTGTTTATCTTGTTTAGTAGATTTTCATAACATCTTCATTCTAATGTATTCACTTTCCTAAATAGCAATATTTTCTATTCTAATACTGAAAGAAGAAAAATTAGACAGAGAAGGATGGGCAATGATGGGGAAAACAAGGAGAGATGGCAGAAAAAATAGAAGGGGCAGAGTGGAATGAGCAGCAACTAGTTCAGATGATCTAAAGTGAGAGAATCCAGTTAACTAGGTCACTTGCCACCTGGAATGATGGGCAGGCTAAGCCACTGAAACACTGGAGCCAAAAGAAGGAAAGGGTGAGGAAGCAGACACATTTTTTAGGCACGCATTCTGCAGGTTAGAATTTGTCTCTCCTAACCAACATTGCAGGTGTGTCCCTGGAAATGCATGTTCATATAGTTTGGCATTAGTACTCTAATGGCACTCCTTTTTTTTTCCACTTAAGGATAATTCTCCTAATGATGGTGCTTAAACTAATCCATCTAAATATTTAATGCTTTAAACTTCTCTCAGCAATAATTAAATCAGGGCTAGAATAGGCCAAAGAAATTTTTATGACTTGCAAAGGGCCAGGGCTTCCAAGCAATTGAGGCTGTAAGATTTATTCCACAATGTAAAATCTAAGCCCATTTTAGAGCACACAATTCACCCAAAACCACTAGTGTTTCTTGAATTTGTTTAAGGAATTACAGGTTACTGTTCTTGCTTTTCATTTCACTATTTCATCTGGCTCTTTCATTGCCTTTTCCTGGTTTTCCCTCTTTCCACTCTTTGCCAAAGAGAATAATCACTAGAAATATTAGATTCAGTACTTTATCAGTCTTAAATAATATACATGTGAGAATCCTGTTGACATTCTCCTTTTGTTGTAATGACTATCATCTATGCTAAATAGATTATTATTCTTGATCTATATCTTGTAAAATAAAACACAAATTTAGAAAGCAATACAAAGTAAATGGAGATCTTGAATGTGTTATTATAAGGCAAACACCTTTGTAACTATTACTTAGGATAAGTAATAGAATTTGCCAGTTATTCCAAAAGTCCTCCCATGTGTCCTGTCCCAATCTCAAGCTCCTCCCTCCACCAACAGTGGATTCTTATAGTATCACTTTTTAACAAAAATTATCTCTAAGATTTAGATCATATTTTAAAAATCAATACACTGATTTTTATAGTAATCACTTCTTTGTGCTTCTTTATAATTATATGACACACATGTACATCCATAGTGGCCCATTAAAATTTTTTGGTATGTCTTTGAAGTCTATGTAAATCTACAGATTTGCCCTCCCACTGATTCTTTTACTTGTTAATTATCTATTGAAGAGTTCAAGTTGTTTGACTTGTAGATTCCCACAGTGTGGATTTTGCTGTTTTCATGTTTAAACTGCAGTTTGGCATGTTCCTATGTCTTCTGTATCTTCCACAAACTGGCAACTAGATTCATAGGTTTCATCAGACACTGGCTTTATCCCTTTAGGCAAGACCAGACGTTGTGTTGTGTTCTTTCACCAGGAGGCCTATAATGTCTGGCTGTCTGTCTTTTTGTAATGTAGATCCACTAATTCATCAGCGGTTGCAAAATAGTGACAAATTCCACTATTCCCTTTTCACTTATTTGTTGGACTACCTTCCTGAGTAGACATATTCCCTCATCTATTATTTTACTACCCAGTGGTATAGTTCATATAAGAAATGCAGGATAAATGCTTGGTTCCTTCCCTCTATTTACCAGTTTTCAAAATAATGAATTGCTTATTATTGTTTTTTTGAAGGTGACCAATTCTTTATTTTTTAACATATTATCATGAACTCATGGATTTCAACATATTTGATGAGGTTTCAATCGATAATTTTTTTTTTTTTTTTT
>PVIY010010064.1:0-33374 GCA_004026745.1 Myrmecophaga tridactyla | reverse complement strand
TTAGTGGAAATTAGTGTTTCAAGAACATAATCTGATGTTAATGCTCATTGCTACTGGGTTGATTATTTGTTTCTAGGCCTTTTCAGTGAAATCCATCTATCTATCTATTGATAGGTATACATATAGATATAATTTTACACATAAAATACCTATTGAGTTCATACTGATATTTACAATTGAAATTCAGGGCTATGGGACTATTTGCAAATCCTTTTTTATAATCCACCTGTATTTTCTTTCTTCCACATCAAAAATCCCGGTTTCCAACTATGCAGAATTAGAATATCGCATAATGAGTCACTTACCTTGTTCCACATGGTACACACAACAGGCTCAATACCAACATTATTACCACCAATGTAATTACAAAGAACAGCTTAAAATATTTTTTCATATGATATCTTCACTCATCCCATTTTTTATAATATCTATGTATATATATATGAGAATACTACCTTTATATAGCACAGTCTCTTTTAACTCTCATTTGGTCTTAGTTCTTCAGGTATCCATGTCTAATATGTACCATCACTCCTTAGACTGATGTCTAACAATTTTGGTTGTCTTAAATTCATTCCATAGTAGATTCCTCAGGAAAGGCTAATGAGAACAATATTTGCTGGGCTCTTGCATATTGACAATGGTTGTTCTGTGCCTTTTATAATTGAAAGCCAGTTTCAGTGAATATAAAATTCTTGGTACACATTTTATTCCTGGAATCTCTTAAATATGTCACTCCCATTTTTTCCTGGCATAAAGCACTGTTGTAAAAACATTCTGATGATAATCTAATGTTCTTCTCCTAATAAGTCCTTTTTCTTTAATGTTCATTAATTTTACTAGAAATATGTCTTGGTGTTGGTTGTTCTGCGTCAGCATTTTCAGGTATTGGATGTGCTTTTTCAAATATGTAGTTTGAAATCATTTTATTTAAGTGAGCTTTTCTTTAATTATAGTTTTTAGTATTTGTTTGTCCCCTTGTTTTGATTTTCCACTTCAGGAGTTTGAATCTTCTTTGTACAGCTTCAATATTTGTGACTTTGTCTCAAATCCATTTTATCTTCTTCTTTGTTTATATATGATTTTTTAAAGTTTCCTGCCTTTTACTTCTATTTCTCTTAAGGCATAATCTGTTTTATTTTATTTTCTCTGTGTTCCTTCTAGTTTAGTTTCACATTTAAATTGATTTTTGTCTTATTTCTAATTGTCTCATGACTTCTGCTACCTCACTTCTGAGTTAAAACTTGTTTATTAATGCTCTCATCTCATGTCTTATGCCACTTTCTTAAAGCATTTTAGCTTCTTTCGAAATAGGTTATAGGTTTGATCTGTTCTGTGAGCATGTTTTTTTTGGTATAGGATGTTATTCTGCTCTTTACTATTTTTCTTAGAAATAACTTTGGAATAGATTTTTTTTCTTTTTTTAAAAATGTTTTTACTGACAAATCTGCACAACATACAGTCCATACATGGTGCACAATCAATGGCCCACAATATCATCACATAGTTGTGCATTCATCACCATGATCATTTTTAGAACATTTGCATTGCTCCAGAAAAAGAAATAAAAGAAAAAAGAGGTGGTTCCAATATGGTGGCTTAGTGAGGTGTGGAATTTAATTTGCCCTCCAGGGCATCTAGGAAATAGCCAGGAACAGTACAGAACAATTCCTGGGGCCACATCAGTGACCAGACACACAGTGTACACCAGTCTGGACAAGCTGGGCCAGCTGCAGCCCACCCAGAACTGTAAGTCCCCCAAGCCTTGGAGGCTGGCCCCCCACAGGCTGGTTCCTGGAGGGAAAAGGAAAGGGACTTTACTAGAAGCAGGGGCTAATCTCAATCAAGCTCCAACTGTGGAATTAATCAACAAATTCTGACCGCTGAAATAGGCCCCAAGGTCAGATAAACCTCAAATAAGAGCTATAGGTACTAGGAGTTTTTGCCCTGGCACAGAGGGGCAGGGCTGATGGGAAAAACAAACAAACAAAGAAAAAAGAAAAACAGAGGTTTTTGGATGGGACAGAAAAAATACTTGGAAAGGGCTGGACTCAAAAAGGGGAGGAGGCAGACAGAACCTGGAGATACATAGAGCACAACTTAAGCTCTTGATTAACAAACCTGAGGAATGAGGGTCCTGCTCTGAAAAGGATTTTTTTTTTTTTTTTTTTTTTGCTTTGTGTCTACTGCTTAACTGCTCACTAGATAGAACTGTAAGGCTTCTCAGGCTCCAACTGCCCCAGGCAAGGGCAGAATTAAGCTTGTTTGAGAGACAAAGAGTCTGGTCAGGTGAAAGGAATTAATTCCCTGGAGGTTGTGCCCTCCCCAGGAGAGGGGTGGGGCCCAGCTCAGGTGGAATCCCTCCCTGAAGGACTTCAGACCCCAAGGACTAGAAAACTGAAGCAATTAAGGCCAGCCTACAACCTCTCCTCTGTCTCAACCATGCCCCCAGCAGGGAGAATCTGCTGAAGTTAGAGGCATCACATCCTGTTATAGTGGTGGGAAACTGCAGGCAGACAAGTACCACATACTGGGCAGGACAGGAAAAACACAGAATATAGAGGCTTCATAGGAAAGTCTGTCAACCTCCTGGATCTCACCCTCAGGGAAACTGATGCAGGTGACGTTTTTCTCCTGAGAGGAGGCCAATCCAGTCTAGAAAAATCAGACTGGGGCCTATAATATCTAAGTAGACCCTTCTTAAGAAAAAAAGTAAAAGGCTCCATATAGGCAGGGCAAGAAACAAGAAAACAAGAACTGAAACATTCTGATCCATTAAACAAAACCTTTGCTAGAGGTCTAGAATAAGCTGAACTGAATATAAAAGAACAGACATAGAACAAAGCCATCCAGCAAGAAAATCCTAGGTAAAAGAGTGAAAACAATCTCCAGAATGAACTAATTCAGGAAATTAAATGCCTAGATGCCAGCAAAAAATAATCAGTCATACTAAGAAAATTGAAGATATGGTCCAGTCAAAGAAACAAACCAACAATTCAAAAGAGATACAGGAGTTGAAACAACTAATTCAGGATATTCAAACAGACATGGAAAATCTCATCAAAATTTAAATCAACAAGTTGAGGGAGGATATAAAAAAGGCAATGGGTGAACAAAAAGAATAAATCAAAAGTCTGAAAAAACAAATTACAGAACTTTGGGGAATGAAAGGCACAGTAGGAGAGTTGAAAAAAAAACAGTGGAAATCTACAATGTTAGATTTCAAGAAGCAGAAGAAAGGATTAATGAACTGGAGGATGGAACATCTGAAATCCAACAAGCAAAAAAATAATCAGGAAAACAATGGAAAAATATAAGCAGGGACACAGGGAATTGAATGACAACATGAAGCACACAAATATACATGTTGTGGGTGTCCCAGAAGGAGAAGAGAAGGAAAAAGGAGGAGAAGGACTGATGGAGGAAATTATCACTAAAAATTTCCCAACTCTTATGAAAGACTTAAAATTACAGGTCCAAGAAATGCAGCATACCCCAAACAGAATAGGTCCAAATAGACATACTCTAAGACACTTACTAATCAGAATGTCAGATGTCAAAGAGAAAGAAAGAATTTTGAAAGCAGCAAGAGAAAAGCAATCCATTACATACAAGGGAAGCTCAATAAGACGATGTGTAGATTTCACAGTAGAAACCATGGAGGTGAGAAGATAGTGGTATGGTATATTTAAGATTCTAAAAGAGAAAAAACTGCCAACCAAGAATTCTATATCCAGCAAAATTGTCCTTCAAAAATGAGGGGGAAATTAAAACATTTTCAGACAAAGAAAATCACTGAAATAATTTGTGGCCAAGAGACTGGCTCTGCAAGAAATACTAAAGGGAGCACTAGAGGCAGATAGGAAAAGACAGGAGAGAGGTTTGGAGAAGAGTGTATAAATGAACACTAAAGATAAAGGTAAAAAAAGAAAAAAATTAGATATGACATATAAAATCCAAAAGGCAAAATGGTAGAAGAAAGCACTGCTCTTACAGTAATAACACTAAATGTTAATGGATTAAACTCCCCAATCAAAAGACACAGACTAGCAGAATAGATTAAAAAACAGGGCCCATCTATATGCTGGCTACAAAAAATGCATTTTAGACCCAAGGACAAACATAGGTTGAAAGTGAAAGGTTGGGAAAAGATATTTCATGCAAACAATAATCAGAAAAGAACAACAGTAGCTATAGTAATATCCAACAAATTAGACTTCAAATATAAAACAATTACAAGAGACAAAGAAGGACACTATGTATTAATAAAAGAAACAATTCAACAATAAAACATAACAATCATAAATATTTATGCACAAGCCAGACTGCACAGAAATACATGAGGCAAACACTGAAAAGAGAAATAGACACATCTACCATAATGGTTAGAGACTTCAATTCCCCGAGCTCATCAATGGGCAGAACATCTAGATAGAGGATCAATAAAGAAATAGATAATTTGAATAATACAATAAATGAACTATGCTTAACAGGCATTACTAGAACATTACACCCCATAACAGCTGGATACACCTTCTTCTCAAGTGCTCATGGATCATTCTCAAGGATAGACCATATATGCTGGGTCACAAAGCAAGTCTCAATAAATTAAAAAAGACAGAATTCATACAAAACACTTTCTTGGATAATAAAGGAATGAATTTGGAAATCATAACAGGCAGAAGGTCAGAAAATTTATAAATTTATGGAGGCTCAACAACACATCTTAAACAACCAATGGGTCAAGGGAGAAATTACAAGTGAAATCAGTAAATATCTTGAGGCAAATGAAAATGAAAAACAACATATCAAAATTTATGGGATGCAGCAAAGGCAGTGCTAAGAGGGAAATTTATTGCCTTAAATGCCTGTATCAAAAAAGAAGAAAGAGCAAAAATCAAGGAATTAACTGTTCACTTGGAAGAACTAGAGAAAGAACAGCAAACTAGCCCCAAAGCAAGCAAAAGGAAAGAAATAATGATTAGAGCAGAAATAAATGAAATTGAGAACATGAAAACAATTTAGAAAATCAACAAAACTAGAAGTTGGTTCTTTAAAATGGATGGACTCTTAGCAAGACTGTACAAAAAGAAAAACAGAGAGGATGCAAATGAATAAAATCAGAAATGGAAGAGGAGACATAACAACTGACCCCACAGACATCAAGGAGGTAAAGAGAGGATACTATGAACAACTTTATGCTAATAAACTAGACAACATAGATGAAATGGACAACTTCCTAGAAAGGTATGAACAACCAACAGTGACTCAAGAAGAAACAGACGACCTCAACAAACCAATCACAAGTGAAGAAATTGAATCAGTCGTTAAGAAGTTCCCCAAAAAGAAAATCCAGGACCAGATGGCTTCACATGTCAATTCTACCAAGTATTCAAGAAAGAATTAGTAATAACCCTGCTCAAACTCTTCAAAAAAATTGAAGAGGGGGGAGGGCTACCGAACTCATTCTATAAAGCCAACATCACCCTTATACCATAGCCACACGAAGATAGTACAAGAAAAGAAAATTACAGACCAATCTCTCTAATGAATATAGATGCAAAAATCCTCAGAAAATTCTTGAAAATAAAATCCAACAGCACATTAAAAGAATTCTACACCATGACCAAGTGGGATTTATCCCAGGTACACAAGGATGGTTCAACATAAGAAAATCAATTGATATAATACACCATATCAACGAATCAAGGCAGAAAAAGCACATGATCATCTTGATTGATGCAGAAAAGGCATTTGACAAAATTCAACATTCTTTCTTGTTGAAAACACCTCAAAGGATAGGAATAGAAGGAACTTCCTCAACATGATAAAGGGAATATATGAAAAACCCACAGCTAACATCATCTTCAATGGGGAAAGATCAAAAGCTTTGCCCCTAAGATAAGGAACAAGACAAGGATGTCCACTGTCACCATCGTTATTCAACATTATGTTGAAAGTTCTAGCCACAGCAGTTAGACAAGATAAAGAAATACAAGGCATCAAAATTGGAAAGGAAGAAGTAAAACTCTCACTGTTTGCAGATGATAGGATTCTATATGTCGAAACCCTGAAAAATCCACAGCAAAATTATTAGAGCTAATAAATGAGTACAGCAAAGTGGCAGGCTACAACATCAACACTCAAAAATCTGTAGTGTTTCTATACACCAGTAATGAGCAATCTGAGGGGGAAATCAAGAAAAAATTCCATTTACCATTCTGACTAAAAGAATAAAATATTTAGGAATAAATTTAACTAAGGATACAAAAGATCTATATGAAGGAAATGAGAAGAAATTGTTAAAAGAAATCACAGAAGACTTAAATAAATGGAAGGGCATACCATGTTCATGGATTGGAAGACTAAATATAATTAAAATGTCAATTCTACCTAAACTGATTTATAGATTCAATTAAAATCACAAAAAAATTACTTTACAGAAATAGAAAAACAAATTTTATTTGGAAGGGCAGGGTGCCCCGAATAGCTACAAATATCTTGAGAAAGAAAAATGAAGTTAGAGGTCTCACACTACCTGATTTTAAGGTGTATTACAAAGCTACAGTGGTCAAACAGCATGGTACTGGTATAAAGATAGATTTACTAACCAATGGAATTGAATAGAGTGTTCAAATATAGACCCTTTCATCTATGGACAATTGATCTCTGATAAGACAGTCAAGCCAACTCACCTGGAACAGAACAGTCTCTTCAATAAATGGTGCTTGGAGAACTGGATATCCTTATGCAAAAGAATGAAAGATGATCCATTTCTCACAACTTATACCTCAAAAATATACCTCAAAATGGATCAAAGATGTAAACATAGAGCTAAAAATATAAAACTTTTAGAAGAAAATATAGGTAAATATCTTATAAAACTTGTAATAGGAGGCTGTTTCCAAGATCTTACACCCAAAGCACAAGCATTGTAGAAAGAAATAGATAAATGGAACTCCTCAAAATTAAACACTTTTATGCATCAAAGAATTTTGTCAAGAAAGTAAAAAGACAGCCTATACAATGGGAGACAATATTTGGAAATGACATATCAGATAAGGGTCTAGTATCCAGAATATATAAAGAAATTATTCAACTCAACAACAAAAAGAGAAACAACCCAATTAAAAAATTGGCAAAAAACATGAATAAACACTTCTAAGAAAAGGAAATATAAATGACTAAAAGGCACATGAAAAGATGCTCAACTACACTGGCTATTATTAGGGAAATGCAAATCAAAACCACAATGAGCTATCATCTCACACCCACTAGAATGGCCATTATCAAAAAAACAAAAACAAAAACAAAAACAGAAGACATCAGTGCTGAGGAAGATGTGGAGAAAGAGGCACACTTAGCCACTGTTGGTGGGAATGTAAAATGGTACAACTGCTATGGAAGGCAGTTTGGTGGTTCCTCAGGAAGCTAAGTATAAAATTGCCATATGATCCAGCATTCCCATTGCTAGGTATCTATTTGGAGGACATGAAGGCACCGACACAAATGGATATTTGCACACCAATGTTTATAGTAGCATTATTTACAATTGCCAGGAGATGGAAACAGCCCAAATGTCTATCAACAGATGAATGGCTAAACAAGATGTGGTATATACATATGATGGAATATTACACAGCTGTAAGACAGAATAAAGTCATTAAACATGTAACAATGTGGAGGGACCTTGAGGACATTATGCTGAGTGAGATTAGCCAGAAACAAAATGATAAATACTGTATGGTCTCACTGATATGAACTAACATTAGGAATGAACTTGGAGAATTTTAGTTAAGAACAGAGACCATCAGGAGATAGAAATATGGTAGAGATTGGGAAATTGGAGCTGAAGGGATACAGATCATGCAACAGGACTGATTGTAAAAATTCAGAAATGGATAGCACAATACTACCTGATTGTAGCACAATAATGTAAGTACATTGAATGAAGCTGAATGTGAGAATGATAAAGGGAAGAGGGCTGGGGGCACATATGAAACCAGAAGGAAAGACAGATGATAAAGACTGAGATGGCATAATCCAGGAGTGCCTACAGTAGTGCCTAAATGTATAAATTAAAAGACATTTTTGCATGAAGACGAACAAAGGAATGTCAATATTGCAGGGTGTTGAAAATAGATGGTCTCACACAAAACTTTCACTTCTGTGTGAGACTAAAGCAAGAAATGTTTATTTGGAACAAAATTTATATTTTGACTAGTGCATTTCCTAATTCAACTTATATGGACAGTTTAATTGAACACTATAAGTAAATGGAACCTTGAATAGGGCATGAGATTTTGTCCAGATTAGTGTGATGCCCCAGTAAATCCCAGAGTGGTTTAAGTGAATAAAGAAGTATTTGCAAAGCCCCCTTGGGGAAATGGGGAGAAAGGAGTAAAATTCAACTTCCCCATTTGAAGAATTCCTGATATTCCTGCAAGCAGTGGAAACAACCAAATCAATAGGCCAAGCCCTCAATCTTGGGGTTTGTTTCCATGAAACTTATCCCTTTAAACTCTTAGCCCGAAGAGTCATTCCCACAGAACCTCTTTTGTTGCTCAGATGTGGCCTCTCTCTCTCTCTCAGCAACACACTAAATGAACTCAGTGCCCTCCCCATCTCTATGTGGGACATGACTCCCAGAGATATAAACCTCCCTAGCAACATGGGACAGAAATCCTAGAATGAGCTGGGACTCAGCATCAAGGGATTGAGAAAGCCTTCTTGACCAAAAGGGGGAAGAGAGAAATGAGACAAAATGAAGTGTCAGTGGCTGAGATATTTCAAATAGAGTCAAGAGGTTATCTTAGAGGTTATTCTTATGCATTGTATAGATATCCCCTTTTTAGTTTATGGTGTATTAGATTGACTAGAGGGAAGTGCCTGAAACTGTAGAGCTATGTTCCAGTAGCCATGTTTCTTAAAGATGATTGTATAATGATATAGCTTCTGCAATGTGACTGTGTGATTGTGAAAACCTTGTGTCTGATGCTCCTTTTACCTACAGTATGGACAGATGAATAAAATATATGGATAAAAAATAAAAAATAATAGGGGGAACAAAGGTTAAAATAAATTGAGTAGCTTGAAATACTAGTGGTCAGTGAGAGGGAGTGGTAAGGGGTATGGTATATATGAGCTTTTTCTTTTTTCTTTCTTTTGCTGGAGAGATGCAAATGTTCAAAAAAAATGATCACGGTGGTGAATATACAACTATGTGATGATATTGTGAGCCATTGATTGTACCATGTCAAAAATGTTTGTATGTCAAGAATGTCTGTTTGTTGTTTATAATAAAAATATTTTTTAAAAAAGACCATATCTGATTCTTCAGTGTGTCCTAAAGTATAATGTGGCTACTCAATAAAATTTTTGAGAAAAAAAACCCTCATATATCCCACACTCCTTACCCATCCCTCTCATTGACCACTAGTATTTCAATCTATTTGGAAGGAATTTGACTTCAACGCTTTTCTGTTTCCATTTTTGTGAAAATGATTTTTAGAACTTTTAGTGGGAGGCGTGTTTTGGGGCAGCTTTTCTAACTTCACAAACTCCCTCTTCTGTTGTTTTCATGCAGTGTTAAAAATGTCAGCGTGCTTTATGAGATTTTCTGGTTGTTATTTTCCCCCACTTTCATCTGGGCCTCCTCTGCCTATTTCTATTGTCTCTGCCAGCTTGATTTTGATTCCATTGTCAGCATTTGTCTTTAGTGTGAGGATCTGTCCTGAAAGAGAACTCCAGCAGGTCAGTTTCTAGAGAGAGCTCAGAGGGCTAGACTGTTCAAGTGCCTTCAGCCTTGACAGCAACCCCCTTGTACTCATCATCTTTTGGATTAGGCAAAACCTACCCACATGCTTTCCAGTGAATACCAGTGCAATTTTGAGTTTTTTCCCATTTTCAAGTCTGCCAAAGTCTATCAAGCTTCATTGCTTCTCTCTGCTTTCTCCTGCTTGGAGGCTGCTACAATTCAGGTCTTATACCTATACGTGGTTTGCTCTCAGCCACTTGTATTTCAAAGTTTGTGTGGATGTCATTGTAAATGTTGTCCGTGGCTTTTGTTTTAGCCAAGTAGTTGCTCTGTGTTTTTATGTTGATTTTTGAATTCAGACTCTGCCTCTGCCATTACCTTCCCAGAACCACTAAGAAGATTTATAACATTCTCTAAGTGGAATCCACATATCCACAAGAATTGGAAATGGAGAATTGCTAATAGCTTTCTAAGCTTTGATAGTTTTATTTATTAAAGTTTTATTTCTAATTTATAGCAGGGTATTTTTCAATGTACTTTTGGTGTGATTAAATAATGAAATTTTGCATGTCCTAAAACTAGTTTTAAAAAAGTTGTTCCAGATATAAATGGAAACCAAATTTATATACAACTTTGGTACAAAGCTGTTTATAAGCTGAATATTATAAAAATACTAATTCTTATCATTGTGTAAGAGGTGTGTTTACACAGTTTTTACATACTTTACCTCATTTAATCCTCAAAATAACCCTACTAGAGAGTTATTGGTATTATGAGCCCTTTCTAAGAAGAAGTTGAGCTTAGAGGAAGATGGTGAGACCATTCAAGGGGCAGACAGACAAGAGATAATTAGGCTACAAATAAAGCAAGGCAGTGGCAGGGGGTCAGAGCTAGCGCCCACAGGAGTTGGTTAACAATCACCCATGAAGGTGATTTTGTGTTTCTGGCTTTAGTGAATGGCCGTTCTGTTCACTGAGACTAGGGAAGCAGAAAACATAGGTTTGGGAATTCTGACATTGGAATTATCAGAGATAATAGAATTCTGGCTGGAAGTGAAATTTAAGTACATGTAATGTTCAAAAAAAATGATCATGGTGGTGAATATACAACTATGTGAAGATATTGTGAGCCATTGACTGTAACCATGTCAAGAATGTGTAGGTAGCTGGATGAAGAGTTGGAGTTTAGGAAAGAGATGTGAGCAGGAGAGAAAGATCTTAGACTCCTAAGAAAGATCTAAGACTCATAAACATAAAGGCAAGTGGTTTTGGGAGGGCGGGATGGTCACAAAAACAGATGTCTCCTGAGAGGTAGGTGGAGAGCAGTATCTTGACCCCTGACAGAGGGTCCAGAAGTAGGTGAGATTTGTCCACTCCGAGGAGGTAGCTGGCACCTGGGAAATCCCGCAGTGAGTCTTAGAATTGCAGCCTGTGGTCTGGGATTCAGGGTCAGTTCACATGTTTCTGAACCAGAGTACGGTAATAGTGGAGTAGGAGCTTGGTCCCAAGGGGGTAGCAATTCTAACCAGGTCTCCAAAGCTGCAACTGAGACCAGGGATTACAGCTCTGGTGTACAATGTGTCAGTTCTAAGTACAAATGTGCAAGTTCATGGCAAAATCAGAAGTTGCTGAGTCTCAGAATTTTCAGATAAGAACCTCTTACATTTCTCCAGCCTGGAAAAAGTACTGCATTAAGGTATAAGCCTGCAGGTAGGAGACAAGCGGTTTCTGCTGTTGGGACATGAATGCTTCAGAAAGAATCAGCAGCAAGAGTCTGATGATGAAAACAGTGGTATGCAGGATAGTTGCAACCACCAGATCACATTTCCCCTCCTCCATTAAAATGCTAATCTACACCTAGCTCCTCAAATGCTCGCTGAACTGGTTTTAACGTCTTACTATTCCTTCATTTTTAATGTATTGTATAAAATCCTTATTCCTGCTTATTTATTTACTATTTTCATGCTATTCATTTTTTCTTTTTGAAAATTATATGCTAACAGTTTACACAATCCAAAACTAAGGAAAATATGATATTTGTGCTAGCTATTATGGACTGCCTTTTTAAAAACAAATAAACTGGACATCTGGATTACATCTTGAACTTCTGGAAAAATATGCCACTTGATTTTAGGTGCTGTTCTAGTTCACTAGCTGCCGGAATGTGCTATACCAGAAACAGAATGGCTTTTAAAGGGCAGAATTTATTAAGTTGCAAGTTTACAGTTCTAAGGCCATCACAATGTCCCAATTAAAGCAAGTCTATAAAAATGTCCAAATTAAAGCACCAACAAGAGGTTACCTTCACTCATGAAAGGCCGATGAAGTTCAGGGTTTCTCCGTCAGTTGAAAGGCACATGGCGAATGTGGTGACATCTGCTAGCTTTCTCTCCAGGCTTCTTGTTTCATAAGTTCCTCCCGGGGTGTTTTCCTTCTTCATCTCCAAAGGTCTCTGGCTGCGTAGGTTGTGGCTCCGAAGCTTTTTCCAAGATGTTTCCTCTTTTAAAGGAGTCCAGTAATCTAATCAAGACCCACCTGGAATGGGTGAAGTCACATCTCCCTCTAAACAAAGGTTAATACCCACAACTGGGCACTTCACATCTCTACGGAGATAATCTAATCACGTTTCCAATGTACATTGCTAAATAGGGATTAAAAGAAATGGCCGCCTCCGTGAGATGGATCAGGATTAAAACATGGCTTTTCTAGGGTACATAATCCTTTCAAACCGGCACAGGCGCTGCCCTTTAGGAGTTTCTATCTATTAACTTCTAACAAAAAGAATTTTACATTTTTCAGCTAGTTAACAGTGCCATAGATTTATATGGGAATTCAGTTCATTCACATGGCACATCCCAAGGTACCTGGTAAATTTAGCTGCTTTGATTTAATTCTGTAAACTCTACGAGTCTTGGTAAAATTAGCAATTGAAATATCAGTTTTCATATTCCAGGCTTCAGGGAGGGGTAGGGCTCTAGGAAGCAAGCCAGGGCTCTCACGCTACACGGCTTGTTCTTTGACCTACTTCCAGAGACCTGCGGCTGGAGAAAGGCTTAACGGGCAGAGCCTCCAAAGGGTCATCTGCCCAGAAAGCCCAGCGGCGGCTGCGGCCAGAGGCTGCGCGGTCTGACTGGTGAAGCCGCACCCACCCGACGTCATGCCCAGGACCCGGAGCTGGTCGTCTCCGCTCTTCCCGCGGGGGCCGCTGTAGGATGCCCTCCCTGCTGCGCTTTAGTTCCAAGACGGTGCTCTACTCCTTGGCCAGTCTTGTGGCGCTGGACCCTGAGAAATACTTCTATCGCAGCATCTGCCTCTCTCTCTTGACCCCAAGCTATTTGTAAAGTACTTAAATACTGGTATTTGTAGTTGTAAATGCCATACAGAAACCTGAATCATTTATGTTTTAAGAGGTACCCAGAGAATTTATACACTGCACTAACATTTTTAATGAAACACTAGTGCACTTATTTAAGAAGCATTTCAGTCACTTCTTCCAGGACAAGTAGGAAAGGATAAACAGCAGGAAGAAGAAAGGAGGTTCCCAGACCGCATGACCACCCCTTTCTCAGAAGCCTGCCCACTCTTTATCTGGGGCTGGATTTTTCACCGTTCCCCTCAGGACTGTTTGTTCTTTGAGGGTCTGGCCTCTGTTTTTCTAGTACAATTTATTTCAATGGACCTTCTTCTCCCATCATCCTACTTGGAATGACTCAAGAACTGGGAGAGCATCCTTTAAACTTATTTACAAAGCTACAGTGGCCAAAACAGTATGGCACTGGCACAAAATTAGATATATAGAACAATGGAATCTGTTTGAGAGTTCAGAAATAGATCCTCTCATCTATGGCCAATTGCTCTTTTGTGTTTGTGATTTTTTAAAAACATACTCTTATTGACAAATCTTCACACACATCCAGTCCATACATGGTGTACAATCAATGACTCACAATATCATCACATAGTTGTGTACTCATCATGATGTTCGTTGTTTAGAATTTTTGCATCACTCCAGAAAAAGAAATAAAAAGAAGAAAGAAAAACTCATACATCCCATACCCCTTACCCCTCCCTCTCGTTGACCTCTAGTATTTCAATCTACCCAATTTATTTTACCCCAGGTGGGGGTAGGGGATGGAGATTTAAGGCTTAAATTGTACAGAGTTTCTATCTGGGTTGATTGTAAAGTTTTGACAACAGATGGATGTGATAGTAGCACAACACTGTAAACATAGTTAACAACACGGAATTATATATTTGTACATGGATAAAGGGAAATTTTAGGTTACGTATACATAGCTAGAATAAAAATTAAAAACAAACAAATATAGGACTGTATAACCCTATTGTAAATGATGGACTATGTATAAAAATATTCTTTATGAATTATAAAAAATGTACCACACTAAAGCGAGGTGTTAATAATAGGGTGGTATATGGAATGTCTATATTTTCTACAAGATTTTTCTGTAAACCTACAAATTCTTTAATAAAAAAATTAAAAAAAAAAAAGATGTGGGAGAGCATAACACTCTTGCAGATAAAGAGCACCCGAGGACAAAGTGGGAAAAATAATGAAGACTACATATGTCTAATTTTTAAAAATCAAATGCCAGCATTTAAGTATTCTCCAAAATAAATGCCAAAATATCAGTATTGTAACTAATTTCACAAGAATCCTCATATTATAATGAATTCAATTACTTAACTGTATTGAAGGCAGATAGATTTTCTACTTTAGTGGCCCCTGGATGTGTCTCAAAAGCTATAGGCTTAATTTTTATGAGATATGTAGGGATCTTAGCTTTTATTTTACTATGTAATTACTATTACCCAACTATTTCATTTTGTCCTTGACTGGCTGTCCTCAACACATAGGAGACATCTACATGGAAAGATAGTTTTGAAAGGGCAATTAAAGAACTTCTGTAAAAGAGAAAGGGTAAGAAATCTTTGCTTTGGGAATCACTTGACACACTGAATAGAAAAAAATGCACACTGTCCTTTCTCCCTTTTGGAAAGTTTAGCAAGAAGCAAGGTCGGCAGGTCTGAATTAGTTCAAAAGGAACACACAGACTGAGATCGGTAGCACTAGGACATGACCCCTTAGCTAAGCTCCAGACAGATAGGACCACTTCCCGGCCCGGAATTCATACTGCTACACAGTGGACTAGGCCCCCCTCCCAGCAACCCAGGGATATGTATGCAGCACAGGTGTGGGCCCTTTCATTTCTGCATCTAGCTGTGCCAGCCCACACACCTCGCCTCTCCATGTAATCATGAACACTCCCCACTTCTGCCTCCAACTTTCCCACTTTGCATTTACACCATGAGGCTGCTGTTCTCTTGTATGTTGCCCCTTGCATCCCATCCATGTTTACTTACTGATTGATTGTTTCATGAAACTTTATAGACTTCCCAATCCACTCCATGACCATGTCCTTTTAAGCTCTCTGAGCCTCAGTTAACTCATTTTGTAAAATGTGGGAGTTCATCAAGATGATCTCTATGATCCTCTCTAGGCCTAACATTGTATGAGTCTATGCTGCAGTTTCAGACTTAATGCAGATTTAAAAAAAAAAATCCCATTTGTATTTACAAAAGAAACTTAACATAAATGCCCTTAGCTAAGAGAAAAGAAACAAAGTAACCTTTTCTTAGAATTTTTTAAATGCAATTTTATGGAGATACATTCACATACCATATGATCATTCAAAGTATATAATTAATGGCTTACAGTATCATCATATGGTTGTGCATTCATCACCACAATCAATTTTAGAACATTTTCATAAATAAATAAAAGAACATCCAATACATTCCCAACCCCATACCCCCTTCCCCCATTATTTACTTATTTTTTATCTTTATTTTCTTACTCATCTGCCAATACACTGGATAAATGGAGTGTCCGTCAAAAGGTTTTCACAATTACATGGTCACACCATAAAAGCTATATAGTTATACAGTCATCTTCAAGAATAAAGGGTATTGAATTACAGTTAAATGGTTTCAGGTATTTCCTTTTAACTATTTTAATAAATTAGAAACTAAAAAAGAATATCTATATAATGCATGAGTAACCTCCAGAATGACCGACCTCTCATCTCTATTTGAAATCTCTTAGCTACTGAAACTTCCTATTTTTTTAATTTCTTTTCCCATTTGGTCAGGAAGGCCTTCTCAATCCCACGATGCCAGGGCCAGGATCATCCCTGGGAGTCATGTTCTATATAGAGGGGAGGGTAGTGAACTTATTTGCAGAGTTGGCTTGGAGAGAGAGGACACATCTGAGCAACAAAAGAGGTTCTCTATAAGTAGGCTTAATTTCTCCTTTGCAGGAATAAGTTTCATAAGGGCAAACCCCATGATCAAGGGCTAGTTTTATTAAGTTGAGAGTCCCTAGTGTTTGCAAGAATATTAAGAATTCTCCAGGTGGAGAAGTTCAATATTTCCACATTTTTTCTCCAGTCTCTCAAGGGGACTTTGCAAATACTTTTTTTTTTCTGCCCAAATTGCTCTGGGAAGAATCAGGATATTACATTAACCTGTACAAAGTAACAAGATCTCATTCCCTATTCAAGGTTCCATGTAATTCTGTTGTTTGAATAAAGTGACAACACAGGTTAAATTAGAGAGTGTATTACAGAAAATATAAATTTTGTACCAAATGAACATCTCTTCCTTTGGTGTCACACAAAAGTTGATGTTTTAAAATACAGTCAGTATCATTCTTTTTCCTGCATTCTGATTTATCTCAGTCCTAACCAGATCAGGTATATTAATATCTCTATTTGAAGTCTGACCCCTTTACAGCTTCTTTAACAATTGCTGCCTGGGGTAATGCCACCTTTCAGAGCTGCAGAATTCTAGCTCTCATTCTCAGGTGTCACACAGATACTCAAAATTCCAGGAACAATCAGGTTCTACACAGAGAGATTGGCTTCTCAGAATTTAGAAATAACAGTTTAAACTCAGGAATAGATGTGACTGCTGTTAGAGCTTACCATCTAGGAACCTTTACAATGAACCTTATTCAACATTCTGATCCTTAATCATTGATTGCCGAATCTCTTTCTGTATTCTGTTCCCTATACACTTGAATTCAATTCTCAGTGCTTACACATTATAGTTAGTCTATATTAGTGAGGCCTTACAATATTTGTCCTTTCATTTTTGGCTTATTTCACTCATAATGTCTTCAAATTTCATTGACCTAGTTTCCATGTCTCACAACTTCATTCCTTCTTACAGCTGTTCAATTTTCCATTGTATGTATTCACCACAGTTCATCCTTTTGCTCATCAGTCAATACTGATGTCCTTAGACATCTCCATGCATTGCAAATTGTGAGTAGTGCCTCCATAAACACCAGTGTGAAATGTCCATTCACATCCCTCCTTTCAGTTATTCCAACGTATATCTAAAAATGGAATTGCAGAATCATATGACAATCCTATATTTAGCCTCATGTGGAACCATTGCTCTGCCATCCAGAGGGCCTGCACCATTCTACTTTCCTACCGAAAGTGAATAGGTACATCTCTCTTTAACATTATCTCCAGCACTTGTATCTTTGTTTCATTTTTTAACAGTTTTATTCACACACTATATGTTCCAGTTTGAAAAAATTTTTGTATCCTAGAAAATCCATGTTTTAATCCTAATCTATTTTGTGGGAGCAGCTGTTTCTTTTAATCCCTATTCAATAATGTAGGCTGGAAACTTGATTAAATTATCTCTGCAGATATGTGACTCACCCAATTGTAGGTGGTAACTTTCGATTAGATGGCTTTCATGGAGTTGTGGCTCCACCCATTCCAAGTGGGTCTTGATTAGTTTACTGGAATCCTTTAAAAGAGGAAACATTTTGGAGAGAGTCCCTGTTTTAGAGCCATGAGAGTCCCCACAGCCAGAGGCCTTTGGAAAACATCCATGGGGGAGCTCCATGGAACAAGAAGCCTAGAGAGAAAGCTAGCAGTTGTGGCCATGTTCACCATGTGCCTTTCCAGTTGAGAGAAACTCTGAACTTCATCAGCTTTTCTTGAGTGAAGGTGACCTCTTCTTGGGCCTTTAATTTGGACATTTTTATAGACTTGCTTTAATTGTGATATTTTCATGGACTTAGGACTGTAATCTTGCAACTTAATAAGTTCCCTTCTTTTAAAAGCTGTTCCATTTCTGGTATATTGCATTCTGGCAGCTAGCAAACTAGAACACCATATAATCCATCCTAAGTAAATAATTAATGGCTCCCGGCATAATCTCATAGTCATGCATTCACCACCACTATCTATTTGGGAACATTTCCATTTCCTTTACAGAAAGAAGAGAGATTAAAAAAAAGAAAAAATTAAAAAAAAAAACAAAATGGAAAGGAGAAACAACAAGAATCCCACACCTCTCCCATATATCCCCCTCTACTGACATTTAGCTTTGGTATATTGCCTTTGGTACATTTAATAAAAGCATATTATAGCGCTCCTGTTAATTATAGACCCTAGTTTGCATTGACTGTATTTTTTCCAAATATGATTGCATTTTGAACTCTTTGCAATGTTGACATTCATTTGTTCTCCCTCATGTAAAAACTTTCTTATATCTGTACATTTAATCACCATCATTGTTCATTCTAGGTTTTGCTAAGATATACAGCCCCAGCTTTCTTTCCTTTTGGTGTCAAACATGCCCATAACCTTCTTTTTTCACTTTCAACTTAGTTTTCTCCTTGGGACTAAAGTGAGTCTCTTGTAGACAGCATATAGATGAGTTCTGTTTTTTAATCCATTCCACCAGTCTATGTCTTTTGATTGGAGCAGAGTTTAATCCACTGACACATAATGTTATTACTGTAAAGGCAGTACTTTCTTCTACCTTTTTGTCTTCTGGAGTTTATATGTTATATCTTATTTTTTCTCTCTTTTTACCTTTACTAATAATCTTCATTTCTACACTCTTCTTCAATTCCCTCTCTCCTGTCTTTCTTTATCTGCCTGTAATGCTCCATTTAGGAGTCTCCTGCTCACAAACTCTCTTAGTATCTATCTGAAAATATTTTAAACTTTCCCTCATTTTTGAAGAACAGTTTTGGCAGATATAGGATTCTTATTTGGCAGTTTTTTCTCTTTCAGTATGTTAAATATATCATCCCACAGTCTCCTTGCCTTCATGGTTTCTGCTGAGAAATCCACACATAGTCTTATCTAGCTTCCCATGTATGTGATGGATTGCTTTTCTCTTGCTGCTTTCAGAATTTTCTTTGACCTTGACATCTGACATTCTGATTAGTAAGTGTCTTGGAATAGGTCTATTTGGATCTATTCTGTTGGAGTACGCTATGTTTTTGGAATAGTAATTTTATGTTTTTCATAAGAGAAGGGAAATTTTCCATGATTATTTCCTCCATTGTTCTTTCTGCCTCTTTCCTTTCTCTTCTCCTTCTAGCTCACACATAACATGTATATTTTTGCACTTCATGTTGTCATTCAATCCCCTGAGACCCTGCTTATATTTTTGCATTCTTTTCCCTATCTGTTCTTTTGTGTGTAGGATTTCAGATGTTCTGTTCTCTAGTTCACTAATCCTTTCTTCTGTCTCTTCAAATCTACTGTTGTATATCTCCAATGTGTTCTTCATCTTCATCATCATTCCCATAAATTCTGCCATTAGTTTTTTCAATTTTCAAGTTCTTCCATATGCTCATTTGGTGTCTTCTTTATATCCTTCATCTCTTTTGCCATATTTCTCTTCAGCACACTAGTTTGAGTTTTTATTTGATTTAGAAGATTTTTTTGAAGATCTTTAATTAGTTGTTTCAAATCCTGTATCTCATTTGAAGTGTTAGTTTGTTCCTTTGAAGTGTTAGTTTGTTCCTTTATTCTTCCTAGTATGACTTGTGATTTTGCTGGTGTCTAGGCATCTGATTTCCTTGATTAGTTTATTCTGGAGGTTTTCACTCTTTTACATAGGATTTTCTTGTTGGTTGGCTTTGTTCTTTATCTGTTCTTTGACATTCAGTTCAATGTATTCTAGCATAGCTTCTGTTTAACTGATCAGAATTTTTCAGCTCTTGTTTTTCTGGTTCTTGCCCTGCCAGAGAGAATCAACCCCAATCAGATTTTCCCAGATAAGACAAGCCCAGGGCTCAGGAAGAGGGGGTAGTTAGTATCAAGATTCCCTGAGAATGAGATCCAGCAAATTACCATCCTTTCTGGTGAAACCTTTTAATGCTGTGCTTTTCCTGTCCTACCCAGCAGGTAGCATTTGTCACTCTGCAGTTCCCCACTGGCATAAAATGGTGTGGTGCCTTTAATTCTCAGTTGACCCTATTCCTCCCGGGGACATTGTTGAGACAGAGGCTGAAGTAAAAGGCAAGCTTAAGCTGTTTCTGTTTTCCAGCCCCTGGGGTCTGAATTCTCTGAATGAGAGCAGCCACTACTGCTGGGCCCTGCCAACCCCACTTTTCTTGGGAAAGATATATCCTATAAGGAATTATCTCCTTCATCTGACTAGTTACTTTGTTTCTCAGAAATATCTTAACTCCACCCTTGCCTGGGTCAGTACTAAAAATTTAAAATGTCTGAGGCTTTGTTTAATGGGCTGCTAAAATTTTTTTTTAAAAAAATCATTTTTAGAGCCTGTCCCCAGTCCCCCAGGTTTGCCAATCAAGAGCCAGAGTTGGAACCTGACTTTCCTTGTGTCCTCTTTTTTGGAAGCACAGCCCTTTTCTAGTATTCTGAGCTCAGCCAACTCCAAAAGCCTCTGTTTTTTTTTCTTCTTCATTAGCCCCCCTGCTTCATTCTGCTGGGAGAGACCTCAAGGTTCCTATCCTGCTTGCTCTGGGTTTATCTGTGCTCAGAGTTTTATTCAGCAGTCCAAATTTGTTAATTAAATCTGCAATTGGAGCTTGCTTGATCTCTCCTTGCCTTGCTCCTAGTAAAGACTGTTTCTTTTTCCCATGGGGAAGAGTCTCCAAAACAGTCTATCATGCCAGTGGGGGACTTTACTTATAGTTCTGTGCTGTGATCTTGGCCCTTCCACCCATTCCAGACTGGTGTACAATGTGTGTCTAGTCACAGAAGTCCCCCTAACACAGTACCAGACAGTTTCTGGCTAATTACTAGCTGTCCTAGAAGACTAACTAAATTCCACACCTCCCTATGCCACCATCTTGCTCCACCTCATTCCTAGGGTCTTAAGGCTTATTTTAGATGGAAAATTTAAGCTCAACTCAACCATGAATCTTCAACTCATTTCTTTGTTCTGCCTTGGGTCACTCCTTTATAGAGGCAACTCTGAGATCACTCTTAAAACCACATATAATATAAGACATACTTTGTTAATGATATTGGCAGTTTTATCACCAGTTATCAGCCCCAAAACATATATATATATATATATACATACATATGTATATATAATTCTAAAAAAATAGTTTTGAAATTCAAAACAATCTGCTGTATGATGGCATTATCGGAAAAGTTTTGCTTTTCCTCTTTTGAGGAGAATTGCTAATTAATTGTTTTCTGATGCTCCAATTAGTTATTTTCTGATGCTCTTAGTGCAGTCTTGTGGGGTATTTCCTTAAGACATTCACATTTATAAAAGTGGCTTTGTACTGTTTTCTCCTTACACCTACTCATCACCCACGTATACCTGCCCTTCTACTCATGCTGACTCATTAGCCCAGCCTCCTCTCACACATGCTCAATGACCTGGCACCTACTTATCCACCCGCTTGTTTGTTCTCCCACAAGTCTACCCACTCATCTTGTTCTTTCCTTCACACAGGTAGACATATTCACACGCCCACTGCTCAGCAGCCAGAGCACAATAATGGCCCAGGAAAAAGACAATACTAATTTTTCTAATAACCATTATGATTTTTCTAAATTAATAAGTCTTATTCATAAATGAGTAATTGATAAATAGCTCTTTTTCTTCTTTAATTATATTGTTAAAACTCCCTTAAACACAGTAATTGAATTTTCTATTCTTGAAAACTACCAAAGATGTATGTTAATTGAATGTTGTTAATTTTTTCAGTGAAAACAGATGTCTTTATTTTTTGTCCAAATTAAAATGTTTTATTCACATTTGAAATGAATGGGTGCATCAATGAGACACGGGCGCATTGGGATGGTTATTTGTAATGACAGTGTCTGAACTATAGTTGGAATTAACAGGCTCCCTGACAAAATTAATTGGCTATAAAGTATATCAGAATCATTCCAGAGCCAACACCAGGAACATGCGCCAGCCAACTTAACCAAGACTGCTAAGCCCTCCCTACTCCAGGGCTGACCCCAAGAAAGTGGGAGGCCAGCCTCTGTTGCTTGTATGTGATTTTAAGCCTACTAGAAAGACCTTCCCCAAATCACCTCATTGTGATGTTGCTATGTCTAAAATTCCAGCATTAGAGAATCATTCCTGAACTCTCTCAGTATTTAAAGTATGGAGAAATAGAAAGATATTGCAACTATTTTTATCCTTTTGAGGTGCTCAGATTATATGCAACATGGTATGAACAGACTTGATTTTGCAATATCACAAATCCAATCTTTATTAAGAAATATGAATCTGAGAGTGGATTTTAAGGAGCATGCACAATTGAAGGTCTTTGTATTTTTAAAATTGTTTTTCTGTTTCATTTTCTCAATATCGTACTTGATATAAACACCTTGATAGATGGAAGCAACCATTTCTCCTTATTTAGTCTCTCCAAAGTCTAGTGCTATGTCTGATGTGTACTAACTTTCAATTCATTATTGGAAAATTGCTTCACATTCCTGATAGTTTCTCATCAGCACTAAGCCTTAGGTTCGATTTTATCCTACTTTATTTCCACCAATATTTTACTGCTTATTCTGAATATAATTACCCTTTCTTTTAGATTTCCATAATACTTTATCTGCTCTCATATATTTTATCACTTTCTCTGTGTCATAGTTAATCTTAGTATTCTTAATGGCTCATAAGGTCTTTGAATGTAGATTCTTATATGATTTAACTTTATATTTCACATGAAGCAAAGTTCTTCACATAAAAAGCCCCTTACATTAAAAATGCAAACAAGAGGCAAAAAGCAAGAAACAAATATCTCCCAGCCCATTCCACAGCCACACTAGAGCTATGACTACTACCAGTTTCTAGTTGCTAACTTCTGGCTATCAATGTCATAATGAACATAGGCATAGCTCTCCTCTTCATAGATACCAGAAGAGAGGTTATGAGAAGATGACCGAATTCAACAAATGTTTGGGTGGAAAGACAATGGAGGAGGGTTACCTGACTTAGATGGAGAGGAGGACACAATATAAAGAGTGTAGAGTTGGAGATACTGAAGATAAGCAAGATAGGTCATGTAGAAGAGCCTAGAAGAGGCTCAAGACTAGGTGTCAACCGATTTAACAGAGAATAGGGGTGAGATGTGGGGTGTAAAACATGAGATAAATTGAAAGCCTATATAATAGAACCATCATTCCCTCTTGTACCCCCAAGAACAAAAAATAAGCAGCCAGTCTCCTCCTTCCCACCCATGAGGAAATGGGAAGTTTATTCTCTGGAGACATTCGATAGAAGAGACCTGGGCATCAGAGACAGCAGACCTGATAGATGTCAGGGATAAGGCAAGGGGATGGAAAGAGAGGAATGAATTGGAAGTCTGCACTGGGAATTGTTGGGCCGTATATGGTCTCTCCTTTGTCTCATGATCAGAACACTGTTAATCAGATAACTCACCCCTAAGGCAGTGCTTTTCAAACAGTGAGTTAAGAAATCAATTATGGTCAGTGGATTAGGAAATAAGTTTAATGGGTCAGAATGAACATTATCATGGGTTAGGTTCCCCAGGAAGCAGATTCATTCTGAGCTGAGACTTCAGAATGTTTGTTAGGGAGTGCCCTTGGGATCAACAGCTATGGAAGGAAGCAGAATTGGGCAAAAGGAAAAGTGAAGTTGTGATGTAAAGCCCAAGGAACATGCCAGCCAACCCCATAAGGAGCACTGAAGAGTTGTCCAAAGTCAGACCAAGATAGCTTGCGTTCTCCTTCGTTGGCTGTGACCACCCAGGAAGAGGTGTGAGCTTGGGGCAAGGCAGCGCTCCACAGCTGAGGCAATCCCTGAAGAGGCTCAGAACTGAAGGCTGCACTCCAGCAGTGCTCACAGCGACTGGGGCAGCCAGTCCTGCATGGCAGGGGGATCTGATTAGAGCGCCACAGTGTCCACTGCAGGCATCAACAAATAAACAAAACTGAATAGACTAGATAGAAAATATCACAGTACAGCATTTAAGAAAAAGTATTGTTTCATGAAACTTTTTGTCTTCATATATGTATGTATGGACTGAGACATGATGGGAAATTATAAAAAATGGCAAGACAAGAAATCAGAGAAATGTTTTCTGAAAAAGCTAAACAGTCCCAGAGAAGAAGCAGAAGGGTCTCTCCACCATCCCACAGTGAAGACCACTGCCCTATAAGCCCCCATTGCCCTCATAGACCTCCTCAGCAGGTTTTTTGTCCATTCTTAAATATGAATGGACAAAAAAGAACACCAGGAATATAAGGCACACCTCTAACCTAAAAGAGAGAAATCAAAACAAAAAGAGAAAATGAGAGGAAACTCTAAAAAATAGAAAAACACTTTTAAATGCTAGTTTACATTCTCACAAATTATGAAAATATTTGTAAATATAAAACAAAATGCTATGATAAAAGAACAATATAAAAATAAAAGAGGGCTCTTGGAAATTAAAAAGAATGAAGGATTTGAAGATAAAGACAAGGAAATCAACTAAAAATAGAACCAAAAAATAAGTGGATGAACAATAAGAAAAGAAAAATAAGCGACTCAATCAGTCCAATTGGTACAATATCTGACTAATAAGAGTGCCAGAAAGAGAAGAAATGGAAGAAAAATTACACAAGAAAAGTGCCTAGAACTGTGAGGCACAATTCTCAAAATTGGAATTATCTATCAGGTAGTTAGGACAACAAGTTAAAAAAAAGGGCCCATACCAAGGCACGTCATTGAAAATTGTTAGACCGCTAGGAATGATGAAAAAATAATCTTAACAATGACTAGAAAAATTAAAAAGTAATGGGTCTTATACAACAAATTAGAAATTAGAATGCATCAGACTTTAATGAAAAGAATAATAATAAAAAAAGAATGCATCAGACTTTGCAACTATACTATTGGACTAGAGAAAGCAATGGAATGATGCCTCAAGAAGTATAAGGAGAAATTCTTTTCAAGCTAGAATGTAATACCCAGCCAAACTATTAATAAAGTATGGACACAGAAAAAAGATATTTTCAGATATAGAAGAATTCAGAAAATGTATTTCCCATATACCCTTTTATAGGAAGCTACAGCAGGATATGATTTAGAAAAATAAGGGGAATAACCAGAAAGAAGTAGGAGATCCAACACAGCAGAGATGACAAGGGAACCCACAGCTGATCTGAGTATAGCAGCTCTCCCAAGAAGCCTAGAAGTTCAGACAGATGCAGGAGGGTGTAGTTCTCCAGTAAAGAGGTCTCCAAGAAACTAAATAAATGTGTAAATATTTAATGAACCTGAATGTTCTGAGGGGAGATTCACATTTCTGGAATAGAATACGGGTTACATTTGTGATAGGTCTATAAAAAAAATTAAGCAAACAAATAAAATAATTTAATCACTAATTCCAGGGAAAACACACTGTAACTGGAGTAACATCTAGAAGAGATCTTGGTTACCATGGGCTCACACCAACCAGAATGCAGATCAAGGCCAAGAACATGTCCAAGCTGGGGTGCACAATCCAATCCACGTCAGAAGATAACTATCTGTGCTGGTTTGAAACTGTTATGTACCCCAGAAAAGCCATGTGCTTTTTTTTTAATTATTATTATTAAACTTATTTTTAATTGAGATATCAGCTATGTTCTTTTAATCCTATCCAACCTTGTAGGCCCAGATGTACTGTTTGGGTGGGACCTTTCGATTAGATGGAGATATGACCCCGCCCATTCAAGTGGGTCTTAATCCTTTTCCTGGAGCCATGTACGAAGAGAAGAAAGGCAGAAAACATAGTTGAAAGCTGACACAGAGAGCAAAGAGGGGAAACAAGACAGACATCTGGAGATGCAGAAGGAGCTGAGAGCCAGGAGAGAAGGACAGCAGACATCGCCATGTGCTCTCCCAAACGTAATCAGCCTTTCTTGAGAGAATCATCTTCTTGGTGCCTTAACTTGGACATTTTCATGGCCTTAGAATTTTAACTCATACCTAAATAAATCCCCTTTATAAAAGCCAGTCCATTTCTGGTATATTGCATTCCGACAGCTTTAGCAAACTGAAACACCATCCTAAGAACCAAAGACAGAAAAGCTTGCAAGTCGTTCCTTTTGGGGAGCAGGACGAGGGTTGAACTCCACTATAAGCACCATTAAAGCATTCTGTAGACTTGTGAGGACATTACTTTGAAGGAAATTAAAAAATAAAAACAATAAATTGCAGAAACAAATTCAGGCACATGGACATTTAAGAAGGGCTTTGAGTTCTGGCTTTGCAGCTGGCAGGTCTGTAATCTTTAAAATCTTTAACATCTCCCCTACAGGGGCTAAAGCTTAGGTAGAGAAAAAACACTGAAAGCTTTTGGACATTGAAAATGAGCAATAAAGTTGCCCTTCATTCCTCCTACAGATAAAACCAGGGTGCTAGTTTTTAGTAGTATGAACTCATTCTTTGAAATGCCTCTCTCCCTAGACTTGCAGGACCTTTCCATTATACCTTCTATGTAAAAGAATACTCATTGACATGTAAATAATGAAATGATTTTTTTAAATGTCCTTTATGAAATAAGAAATGTTCTTTGTATAGTCTGACTAGCCTTGCAAATAGACCTTTTTTGACAATAAGGTGAAACACATGGTTTACTTAATTGACTTTTCTCAAGCTTAATGATTTTTGAATGGGTACCAGATTCAAATTTGTGTTGTAATTACTAAAGTCTAATAGTTATTAGAACTATTTCACCCACTGTGGAATGCCATTAAATCTGGGCACAGTGGTGAATGGGATATGAGAGACAGACCGTGAAATTGATCCCCATAGCTATTGGGGTAGCCAGCGGCCCCCCAGCAACTCCCCTTCCACATCAGTAGCCTCTGGACAAGAGCAGCCTAATTTACCCAGGGCTGTACAATTATTATTATTTTCTTTGAGTGCCATGTCATGAGAAGCACAGCCTTAAACGGGTGCCACTGTAAGTTAAAATGGGAAATGGTATGCTTTATATGTTACCAGAATAAAACTCTTTTAAAATCTATTATAAGGATTGAGAGTCATTTAAATAAAGTCTTTGTCAGTTGTTTACTTATTCCATTTATAAAAGAAGCAGTCAAATTTGCAAGACTTTAAATGATTGCCATGCTTCCAAATTTGAATGGAAATCATTTCATTTTATTCCTTCTGAGGGAAATGAATCAAAAAGAAATAAACAAATATCTGTATATGATCCATATCTATATCAATCCGTTTGTATTAGGGTCAACTGAAAGTAATTTTAATAGAGACCCCAAGATAGTAGTTTAAGCAATGCGATCACTGCTTGCACCTGTAAAAAGAATCCTGGAAAAAGCCAGCCCAAGTCTGGCATCACTTCACAAGTCATCAGAGCTCCCAGCTAGGTGTCAGCTTTTGCTCTGACATTCCTAAGGTGTGAACTCAGCCTCAATGAGCACAAGCCATTAGAGTCACACTCCAAAGAGGAAGATGGACGAGGGGAGGAGAAGACGTATGTCCTTTCCCATTCAGGGAGAGTTCCTGAAAATCACCATCTTCTTTCCATTTTTGCCTCTTTGTGAGGAAGTTAGTCACATGACCACATCCAGCTTCAAGCATGGTTGCAAATTGGTAGCAGCTGGGCTTGCACACAGCCCTTCCATGCCATGCTCCCTACTAATCTCTGGCTAGTCAAAATTATAAAATTTTAATTTTATAATTATAATATGAAGTTGTCCATTTGGACAAAAATGTCATATGCATGTGACTCTCTTCTTTTTTGGGGTGTCGGGGGGTGTCAGAATTCTCCTCAAATATTCCCACAAACATGAGAAGGTCTATTTCTTTTTAGAAAGGCAGTATTTAAGAAAAGATTTGATGATTCATGGTATCAAAACTATAGCTAAAAAATAAGTTCTCACCTTTCTTCTTCTTTTTTTCTTTCTTTTGTATGCTGTATGGCGGGATCAATTTCATTCTTTTTCCATGTAAGTATCCCATTATTGCAGCACCATTTGTTGAATTTTTGTTTTTTGTTTGTTTTGCTTGTTTGTTTTTTGGGAAGTAGGTGGACTCACCTTTCTTAATAATAAAAAAATACATTAAGGAGTTTTTAGAAAAAAGAAAATAATTTATATTTCTATCAGTATTTGGCGTTCATCTTTGGTCCTAAACCAGCTGCTTCAATTGTTGCTATTTCCTTTCCAGAGGGAAGGTATAAATAAGGCATGACACATGCCTCATCATTTTTATGGACAAAAGTTGGGACATTGCATGCATCACTTCAGCTCATACTCTATTGGTAGGAACTTTGTCATATGTTGGTTTCTACATTAAAAGGAGGCTGGGAAATGTAGTAGTAGAAAGCCCTGTGACCTACTAAAACTGGCAGTGGAGGTTCTGTTTTACTAAAAGGAGGAAGGAAAGAATGAATGGGGAATATTAGCGGTTTTTTGCTAGGCTAATATGCAATTGCAATAGAGTAAATATTCTTGAGATGATTCCCTTAGGATAAATCCCTAAACTAGAATTACTAGGTCAAATGGTATGTAAACACTTAATGATTCTTTTGCTTTTTTTCCAAATTGGTTTCTGAGAAGGCAGTTCCAATTTTTTCCCAAAGGAAATGTGTACATTTTTCTATATTTGTGGGGTGGAAGACATATTCAGATATCCTTGTAGGTAGAATATTGTCACTTTTTAGGGTCTGGCTGGAATGGTTAGGAGATGACACAGGACTTGGGTTTCAATCTTTATTCTGCCTCTTCCTAGTTGTATAGCTGTAGGGAAGTACTTAATCTCCTCGTGCTTCACATTCCTTCTTTTAAAATTGAGGCTAAAAATATTCTTTCATAAAGTTGTGTGACGGTTTGAATCTGTTGTGTACCCCAGAAAAGCCAAGTTCTTTAATTCTCATTCAATATTGGGTGGGAGTTTTTTGATAGTTTCCATGGAGATGAGACCCACCCAGTTGTGGGTGGTAACTTTTGATTAGATGGTTTCCATGGAGATGTGGCTCCACTATTCAAGGTGGGGTTGCTTATGGGAGCCTTTTAAGAGGGAACTATTTTGGAAAAAGCTTTAGAGCCACCAGAACCAATAGGGCCAATAGAAAGGCCAGAGCCCTGGAGAAGCTATTGAAGATTCCTGGAGAGAAAGCTAGCAGACATCGCCATGTGCCTTTCCAGCTGAGAGAGAAACCCTGAACATCATTGGCCTCCTTGAAGCAAGGTATCTTTTCCTGGATGCTTTAATTTGGACACTTTCATAGCCTTGCCTTAATGTGGATGTTTTCACAGTCTTAGAACTGTAAACTTACAACTTAATAAATTCCCCTTTTTAAAAGCCATTCCATTTCAGGTATATTGTATTCCAGCAGCTAGTAAACTAGAACAGGTGGTATGCTAATCATTAGGGTTGCTCACAAATATCTGTTTTCCCTTCCCATCGCATATGTTATGGATGCGATTTCCTGCCCCTTGAAGTCTAGTATGGTCATGGGGCTTGCTTTGGTCAGTAAGATGAAAGCAGGAGTAATGTTTGTCATTTCCAAGCATGCATTTTAAGAGTCAGTGTGTGATTTGCCACACTTTTTCCTTGGCCACACAATCGTATATGTTCTAAATGGTCACAGAAATTTGAACCTGAATCCCAGCCATAAGGATAGCACAAAGGAGAGCCTCAAGTCAACCTGTGTTGGATACTGAGTGAGAAGTAGGTCTTTTTTTTTCCCCTAAGCCATTGAGATTTTAGGGTTCTATGTCTTTGCAGCAAAACCTATCCTATCCTGACTGATGAAGGTTTTTCTTAGGATTAATGAAGTATTGGGCCAATGATAGAACCTTGATCTGTCTTTTACAATAATAATAGCTACTCTTCATTCAGTGCACACTATGTGTCAGACATTTCTTTACATTATCTCTCATTTTTATAACAACCTTCATGTTATAAAGGAGAAAAACAAATTCAGGGTGGTTAGATATTTTGCTTAAAGTCATCCAGCTAGAAAGTGGCGGAACTAGGATTCAAACCTGGTATGCTTCTCCCTATCTTTATCTCTTTTCCTTGTCTTTGGAAGGTTACGGAAACATTTTATGCTATTATTATTAACATCATTGTGTGAATTTCTTTACATTTGTTTATGAACATCACATTTATTCCTGTATCCAAACCTCTATTTTCTTAAACTTATTGCGAAATAAGCAAGAATACGTTGAGTCCAAGTTACAGTAGATTGCTATTCAAGCCCCTGCTTGTTCCCAGAAGAAAGCTTATGAACTCAAGTACCTTTTACATTTTTCTTGGCTTGACTATGCTTGAGAGCAGTTAAGATTTGCATGCTTCTGAAAGGGAAAAAATGGTTTGAAAATTGGAATGGAATGAGTCAGATTAGGGAAGTAATTTTCAAACCCCAACATTTACGGACTGTTTCTGTTTTCACAGCTTTGTGATTTAATTCACATACCATAAAATTCACCCATTTAAGCTATAAAATTAAACGGCCTCTAGTATATGCACAGAATTGTGCATCCATCACCGCAATCAATTTTAGAACATTAAAATTGATTACCCCCAAAATAAACCCCACACCCCTTAATCGTCACCCCTCATTTCCTTCCCAGTTTTAGGCAAGCATTAATCCACTTTCTAGGCTCTGTCTCTTTTACAATGGTTCCCAGAATGTTAGTTCCTACAATTCCCAGCAAATGGTTTTTCCTCCCTCTCATCCCATCCTCACCCACTCCCAACCACGCAAAACTTTGCTCATTTATTTAATTTGATGCTCAAATTCAGAAATGTCTGGTATATAAAAGCATTTTTCTGGGTTTCTTTTTTACTTTTTCTACTAAACTTAAAATTTCCTCGCAATTTAAACCTAAAGTTTTAAAAAAATTATAATTTTTCTAAGCTCTCATTTTTTCATAACCTGATTATCCAGTTTGCAGAGCTTTCAAAATCTTCTCTTTCATTGTTGTCTTATGGGCCATTTTGCAGCTTGTGAGTATCTCAAACTGATTATGTAGAGTGATCAACTATATTAAATTAAATTAAAATTGATCTCTTTTATACAACTCTGGTTTTTAAAAAGTGTTGCTTAGAAGATAGGCAGGAATTGGAATTTAAGGTTAAAAAGAGTATTTTTAAGTAATTTAAGGATCATCTGTACATTTTAGTGACCTATATTCGCAATTATTCTGGATGGTTTCTGGTTTACTTTTAGATATCCACTGCCATGGAAAATGACTGACAGCTCATTGACTCTGGTTGTATTCATTACCACAAGACTCAAATTTTCTGAACCATATGGTTGGAAGCGATTTCTGGAACTAGCATCAGCTTCCAAGGTTTGCTGATGGACGGTAGCCCTTATAAATTTGACTGATATTAAGTAAAACAGGAAACATCAAAATGCAGCTAAGCACTAAAAGGAATAATCTATCTGCGGGAGAGATGAATCCACTCCCGAGGAAGAGAGACATTAATGAGACATTTGAATGCTTATGCTTATACACCCCGGAAGACAGTATTTCTGCAACATAATGAATTGAAGGTGAATTAACTAGTTTATAGGGTGTCTGGGTCAAGTCTTTACTTGGGCTGTGCGGACTTGTTTTCTGTATGTTTTGGATACGTGTGGTGATAGCAACCTGTTAGCTGCTGGTAAAGACTAGGCCAAAAATATGCGAAGCCTGGACATGTGAGGTTGAATAAGCTCATCCTAGAGCCATGAAATATAGTAACATTTTTGGGCAGTTATGGCAACAGAAAAGCAATGCTGATGAACAAAAATACTTCGAGGGCCATGGCTTAATATAAGGAAAAACGCAGGCATTTTATAGGCAAAGAGGATATACTGCTTCTTTATTCAGTGAGCTCTGCAAATTCTAACCTGGCTGTAATTATAGATGCCCTGTTCTCATGAAGTGAATGTTTATTCAGCAACCACAATATTGTGCAGAAGGTGCTGTAAGGACTGTGAGAGGTACAAGGAAGAATGACAAGCCCCTGGCCTCGAGAGTCTGTGGGAAAGCACAGACTGTATTTGGAAATCAATAAATGAGGGGTATAAACCACCACATTAGTGGGGGAAAATGGAAGATGGGGTTGAAAAGTCATATTGGACCCAGATTATGATTTCTCTGATGACAAGTTTATTTGTTAGGACTTTGTTCTTTAGGAAGTGTGGATCCACCGGTTGTTTTTTCTTTTTTAACTTGAAAAGAAAGTGATAGCTATTTCTGGCTATTAACATTATTATTTTTTATCCCATTGCTATGAACTTTTCTAAGATGGTAAATTCTCAATCAAGAAAAATCATTTTTACTCGCTTATTTAATGTTCAAAGCAATGTTGTAGGCTACATTTAATATTTAGTTCATGTAAACAGTGGCCACAGCTACTCATCAGAAGCAGCTGTAATTAAAAATTCCTGTGTCATTGGTATAGAGTAAATAAAGACCCCCCCCATTGTTCTGAGTATTTATTTAGCTAAATTGCCATCTCCCTCACCAAGGAAAAACAGGAAATCCAGGCAACATTTGCCCAAGTTGACCGCTTCTAAATCCTACTGAGGTTATCAGAAAATGCTATAAACTGATATGTTCTATTTTTCATTGATTCAGCATTTTCTTCAATGATGACATGTCTATAGATAGATTCCAGGGAATTAGCATATATTTAAATCATCTAAGGCTCCCGTTAAACACAGGCTTATCCCCCTCCTGCTTCGCCCATTGCATCCTCTGAGGTGTCCTGGCCTTGAGTAACTTGTCATAATGGAAAGGACAGGCCACATGGGCTGCCACCCACTGTAAACGACACAGCGCCACGGCATCTGAAGCACGGACAGGGAAGTGGCAGCAGGGTTAGGGGAAAGGAGGGTGATGGTGACTATTATAGAATCTGGATTGGTTCCTTCAGAAATTTAAAGAGAAAAAAACAAGCATTTTTCTAGTTTCCAGAAATATGACTGACTGCCAGCTTTTTTCTGTCCTCCCTCTCGGCCTCACTGCAGGAGAACAGGCAGGCACACGCCGGCTGACTACTTCCCGGTTTGTGACAGCTCCAGATTACAAATGCACAGAACAAGAGTGCCAGCATTCTCAGGCCCACAGAGCAGAGCGGAGTGGGCTGGGATGAGGTGAAGGAAAATAAAATAAAACAAAATAGAGGAGATAGAAGAAGAGGAAGTGTGGGGTGGCAGATGAGAAGGCTGAGTGACAGAAAGGATGAGGGCATCAGACGGAAAGCTTTGTGCTGCCTGGGCGTGTGTCTGAGAGATCCGTGGGCATGTTTGCAGAGGAAGTTCTGGGGGCATGTGTGTGTGCATAACGTGTGGTAGGGTGGGG
>PVIY010010063.1:10562-70252 GCA_004026745.1 Myrmecophaga tridactyla | reverse complement strand
AGCAGCAGGCCGCTCTCCCTTGCCGCCCCCTACAGCCCTTTTATCACCTGCTGCATTTAGTACTTCTGGTGTCACCCCCTTGTCGTTAAAAAATATATAAGCTTACACAGCTATTTCTTGATTTATTTATTGACTTTCTGCCATGTTAGATGAGGATTTACTCTCTTACTGAGCCCTGCCTCCCTTCTGATATATTTACAACCCTGTTCTCAAGTTCTGCCATGCTGAGGTCTGGGACCTCAAACCAGGAGTGGATGCAGGTTTTCTGAGGCTACCCAATGGGGGTGGGGAGCGGGGGCTGAGCTCTTTTAGAAAGAGAACACAGAATTCAGGCTTGCAGATGAACATTTATTTAGGATGAGAAAAGAAACCTCAACAAAATCCTGGGCCTTGGAGACTCAGGTCCCCATCTCCTGAGATCCTCTTAGATAATTTACTTCCTGCATTTGCTTCCTGAATGCTACCTGGCTTCTCCTCCCTACCCAGATCCTGCCATACTTCCGTCACTCACTGGGGCCTTACAGGCGACAGGTCCTAAAGTTCAAGATTCACCAGCTTCTGCCAACAGGATTTCCTAATGGAGTGGATGGGAGTGTGCACAAAAGAGAGACTTTCAAGGATGTCACCAGGTTTTGTGATTGCTGTCCACTTCATTTCCAGCTTTTCCCAGCATCAGTGGCAAATCCTCCCGTTTGGTAGGAAGAGTGGCTCATAAAGCTGGCTCTGAGCCTCTGTCTCCAGCACACATGCTCAAGTGCTCCCATGAGGCCAGCTAGGCACGTATATGACCCCACTTTTAGCAGGGCCCGTGAACTTGCCCTTCTTGTATCAGCACACAGCTAGCAACCACCAAGTGCCAGGGTGAAGGCGCTGACCCACTCTTCCCCAGTCAGACTGGAGAAATGCAGTACACGCCCTCCCTGAGACACCCTCCTCTCTCCAGGGAGTTCAGCTCTTGCTTCCTTCTCCTCCTCTCACTCTCCCTCTCCTTCCCATTTCCAGCTCCTAAAAGATCAGGAATCGGGACATAAATCCTACTTGGCTGTGAAATGTGGCTCCAGGCTGACGCTGGACGGTCACTTACCTCTCTGTAATTGGAGGCAACAGCCCCTATCACACCGGGGGTGGGGGAGGATTCAGTGGTTTAATATCCAAGTGCACAAGGATAATCTTCTCAGAGGTTCTCTTAGTGGGAACTGCCTTTGTCCCCCAGCAGGGTGGGAGATGCGTGAGGAAGGCAAAGGCTTTCTGAGAATCTACATGCAGCAAGTGGCCCAGCCCATAGACTAAAAGCAAGAGCCAAGTCAGGTAATGTGGGGCCTAGCCTGGGAAAGGAGACGCTGGGCACAGGCAGCAAGAGGAGACACTGGGCAAAGCTTCCCAGGCCAAGGGAAGCATTCTTTCCCTGGGGGAGTAGAGGCTTGGGCTAGGAGGAAGCCTGGCTTCCTGGGAGAAAAGCAGTGGGAAGACCCTCACACAATAGACAAGCTTCACCTAATCTAAGGCTGAGAAATCCATTCTGGAGAGCTCCTAATTTCTTAGATGGGGGAACACCTAGGTGAGACTCATGTCCTTTGCTTAAAGGCCTACTGGATCGTGTATAATGGGAAAAATATTTTTGGATATTCCTTTATGGATAAATTTGGTTTCTCCTGAATCGTATCTGATGCTTCAAGGAAGGTGGCCAGGTCTCTCAGGAGCAGATCCTGGGCCAAGGGTTTAAGTGATTTACCATTGAGCTCAATCAGTTCACAACATTCCTCTGCTCAAAAGCCCATCCTGGCTTCCACAATTAGGATAAAATCCCAAATTCCCCACCAAGGCCTCAAGGCCCTGCAAGACCTGCCCAAGCTCTCCAACCACTCCTTGGCTCCAGGTTCCTTGGCTTTGTTGCTGTTCCTTGACCTCAGAGCCATTGCATTGCCATTCTCCCTGTTGGAAGTGATACTCGGCTTCCTACTCTAAAGGTAACCTGCCCAATTCCTTAGCTTTCTCATAGGGCACCCTACCCAAACCCAAAACAAAAACCATCCCACCATATTCATAGCACGTATTATCTGACATTGTAGTATATGTTTTATCTGTTATCTGCCCACTTGCCCCCTTAATATAAGGTCTGAAAAGGATTGGGTTTTTATATACTTTGTTCTCTGATATATCCCCACACCCAGAACAGAGGATGGACCTAGTAGGTATTCAATAAATATTTGTTAAATAAATGAAGGAAGGAAGGAAGGAAGGAAGGAGGCATAACTGGATTAAGTGAATAAAAGTATAAACAAAATTAGTGAATATACAATTCAAAAATAATCTAGAATGCAGACTTTCAGCTACCCCAGACTGGATTCCTCTTAAATTGGAAAGAATTCTTGTAGGAGAGAGAGAAAAACAAAATAAAATGAAGAGGAGGAGTTACATTATATAATCTGAGTCACAGTTACAGAACTTTTGCCATTTTATATTCGACCCAATGTGTGTGTTAAATATTTAAGGATAGTTTAGCTTAGCTTGAAAGACAATATACTTGTTTAAAAGTAGCAAAAGGTGGAAAGATGCCCATATCATTTCAGTACTTCTGAGTGCCGTTGGAGAGCCCAGGATAGTAACTGGTTACCTGAAAACAGAGGCATTGTTCAAATATTTAAGCTCTCATTTATTTCTGTTCTCTGCATACTTTTTTAATTCCTTCTTCTCACTTTTTTTTTTGCCCCTTCAGCAACTGTGCAATTCATATACTAAAGTTAATAGAAATGTTTCATGGATTATTAAATGCAGCTAAGCAATGAGCTTTTGCTAGAACATAAGGCCAAACTGGGGCCACTTTGCTGTTCTAACAAAGGAACTTTTCCTTGAATGTACAGACCATGACTTTACATTTCTGGGGTTTTGCAGGGTAGATGCATGTCTTATGCAGAAGAATCTTCAAAATGAAAAGCAAATCCTTCCCTCAAACCAAGTTTTACAGTGGTGCAATTGAGATAGCTTGTAATCAAGAACAGTTGAAACAAAACCATAGAACTGACACTTGGATCCTTGAAAATATGACAAGAAGAGACTAAATATTGCCTGTTTACTGAGGAAACATTGCAATCTGGTGCCAACAGTAGTGGGTTTTAGTTGGGGTCTACTTAGGCTTAATTGCCTAAATAATGGTGCAATTCCAGCTCCATAATCCTGCAAACTGCCTTTCCTATCAGAGATTTTACATTCCACCCCTGCTGCTAAAACCCTAGACTCAGTTTTGAGGTCAGCCTGTGTCTACTTGGTACAAAAAGGGACTTCTGGAGGAGGTCACAAGCACAATGCAGTCCGCACAATGGAAAGCACTCTAAGAATAACTCATTGCTTTACAAATGAGGAAAGACAATCCAAAGAAGCTAGGTAATTTTCTCAAGATCACGCAGCTGGTCAGAAATGGCTGGGAGTATCAGTCAAGATTTCTTTTTGCTTTGTTGCAAACAACAGAAACAGCTCGGCTAACTAAGTAGGAGGGAGCTTATTGGCAGGACCAGGCCTTCAGAATTACGAAGGAGGCTGGAGGTCTAGACTTCAAAGAAATGGGCAGGAAGAAGGCAGTTCAAAAAAGCGAGAAAGGGTGGATGCCAGTGATTATCTCTTACCGGAGATGGTTTCGGCAGATAGATGCAGGGATAGATGATTAAATTCTGTCTGTTTTTGTCCTTGTTTCACTTACTCATGAGTCAAGTGCTGGGAGAGACCCTCTGAATGGCCAAGATTAGGATACATTCCCTTGGCTGTCCTGGGAAGGGTGTTGGTATATCTTTTCACTTTGGTTGTTAAGGGGATCGCATCCTCTCCTTCCACTAAGACTGTGATAGTAGAGAAAGGCAATTGCTCAGAAGGAAACCCCAAAGGGTGCTGTTAGGAGGGAGGCAGGATGCAGTAAACCCCTAAATAGTTTAGATGGCGGACTCCCTTGCAGCTAGAGGTGGCCATGAGAAGCAAACAGGAGTCTGCTGGGAATTACTAGGAAGGTTTTACTTTCCAAACACAGGAGCTCCCTCTCCCTGTTCCCCTTCCTTCTTCTGGCCTGGAAAGTGGATGTGTGGCTGGAGACACAAACTCCAAAGCTATATGCTGAGAATAGCTGAGCAAATAAAAAGTCTAATATTTATTAAATACATCATGAAGCTGCTGTACTACCCCTCAACTGCCTACCTCCAGAGTCTTATTTTATTAGAAAATTAAAACCTCTAGGCCAGCCTAGCTGGGTATCATGCAGCCAAACACAATGCGATAATACAAAATGGTACAAGAATTCTGGTCTCTTGACCTCTTCTTCAGCAGAAGCCCTGTTGTGCTTACAAAGGCATTACTCCTGCCTTCAAGGAGTTTATGATCTAATTGAACCATAATAAAGTCACTGGAAAGAAAGAACCTGTAATGTATAATACACTCTGAGCAGGGAATAACAGACTACAACAGCTAAAACACAATAGCCCTTCTGCCTAGGCCCCTGGCCCACTCTTTGTCTGTCATTACTGTTCCTTTCTACATCTCCTCCTTCCACTCTTCTCTGCTCCTTCCTCTTAGCTTATAGAGAGGCCCAAATCTCTTCTATCCTAAATCAACCCCTCCTTTACCTAGGACCTCCCTCATTACCAATTTTTCTTATCTGAACTTTTCAAAAGAGAAGTCTGTCTCCATCTTCTCTTCTTAACCCAGAGCACCCAGCCTCTCTTTTAACCTCCACATTGAAGCTGCTCTCACTGCCTGCTATTTCCTGTGGGTGCTTCGTCATCCTTACTTTACCGTGTGCTGCACTTGACAATGTTGGCACTTTCTTGATAAAATCTCCTCCTCCCTTGGCTCTGTGACCGCACTTTCTCCTGGTTTTCCTCCTGCCTCTTGAATCTGCACACTCTCTTGCTGGGACGGTTAATCAAGGCATCGGACAAAGCCCTAGCTGATTGGAGGACCATACCTGTATTAGTTAGGTTTCTCTAGAGAAACAGAATCAGCAGGAAATATCTGCAGATAGAAAATTAATAAGTGTCTCATGTAACCGTGGGAATGCAGAGTCCAAAATCCACAGGGCAGGCTGTGAAGCTGATGTCTCCAATTAAGCGTCTGGATGAACTTCACAGGAGAGGCTGGCTGGCCAAAGCAGTAAAAGAGACTGTCTCTTCCGAATCCTCCTTAAAAACCTTCCAGTGATTAGATCAAATGTCACTCATTGCAGAAGACACTCCCCTTGGCTGATTACAAATGCAATCAGCTGTGGATGCAGCCGACGTGATCATGATTTAATTCTATGAACTGTCCTCATAGTAAGACAGACCAGCACCTGCCCAACCAGACAAGCAGGCACCACCACCTGGCCAAGTTGATACATGAACCTGACCATGACAATACCCCTCCCTAGAAACTGAATCACGAGCAGAGAGACTGAGACACTAAACCTGGTTTTGTTTGTTCACTGCATTGGCAGTGGGCAGTGCCCTTTTGGAATTGTTCAAGACCTCCTGCCACTCAGAGCCCCAGAACTTCTCAGCTCCCTGTCTTCCCCCCACTACCTGGTTCTTCAGCACCATTAGCCAGAGTCTATTTCTGTTGCTGGTGTCCAGAGAAGGCTGTCAGAGCTGGGCAATGTGCAGTTCTCCAAACCAACGTCTGCAGTGCAGGTGTTGTACTTATGTCTTCAGGGAGCTCACCCTTCTGGGCTCAGATGAAATTTCACCCCCTCCTCTGTGCAGGCCTCACATCCACAGCCTTACAGCCAAACCGTGTTGCTCTTTCCACTCCACCGTCTTGGGAAAGCCCCGTCCTGACTTCCTGGGGCCCTCAATGGCCCTGTTCACATTCGACCATTGGGCACAGTCAGAGGCATCTGTCCATTTTCAGACTACCCAATGGGCCTCTTAGGCCCATGGGACCATATCCTACTCTTTCCTCACTATCCCAGTGTATCAGCTAGGGTTCTACAGAATCAGCAGGAGATATTTATAAATATAAAGTTTATGAAAGTATCTCATGCAACTGTGGGGATATAGAATCCAAGGTCTGTAGGGCAGGCTGCAAGCTGGCAGCTCCCATGAAGGTCCTCAAGGAACTCTCAGGAGAGGCTGGCTGGCCAAAGCAGGAAGAGTGACTGTCTCAGAATGAATCCTCCTTAAAAGCCTTCTGGTGATTAGAGAAAGTGTCACTCATTGTAGAAGACACTCCCCTTAGCTGATTGCACATGCAATAAGCTGTGGATGCAGCCACCGTGCTCATGATTTAAGTCCATGGAATGTTCTCACAGCAACAGACAGGCCAACTCTTGCCCAACCAGATGACCGGGCACCACCACCTGACCAAGTTGACACATGAGCCTGACCATGACACCTGGTGTCTCTAACTTGTGCTGCCCTGCCTCAGTGAGAGATCTAGAAGGGGATGACAGAACTCCTGAGGACAAGGCCAGATCCCTGAACTTGGCTCTGTCTTCCGAGCAGGAGCTGGCAATGCACACTGCAGGGTCTCAGACCACAGCCCTCCTGGGGGGGGAGGAGCCTGCCCATGCTCTCCTCCCCCACTCCTCCTCCTGCCCTTTGTGCCCATTTGTTCTCCATGGAGCAGATGCTGCAGAGAGTGAGGGGAAGGTACACAGGGTTCAGGGGAGTCACCTGTGAAAGGAAACAGGTGGGAGCCAGAGTGGGCGAGGAGCTGTGAGTGCATGAAGCCACCCTGCCCCGGGGAGAAGGTGGCCCCAGAGGAGCTGTGCGTTCCACAGAGATGGCCAGGCCCCTGCACCCCCACTCAGCTGCATCATCGGCCGGGGGCAACCCCAGAATTGCACCACCTCAACTCCAGGAACAGCCTGAAAAGCTCACACTAGAGGCTCTCCGGCAACCATGCCTGAGACTCGCTGGGCCAGGGGTCCTTTCTGCCAGGGGATGTGAACAGGGCATCTGTGTGCCTGGCACATCTTCTGCCAACCAGTATTTGTCTATGGGGGTCCATGGTGGGGTGGTCTAGGTCCCCACACAGCTCCTGACTCTGCTTCAAAGTCACTCACAAAATTAGGCAGACTTGGGCTATAGCTATAGGCAGCGACAGGCTTTGCCCAGATCCCAGGTCCTCACATAAAACCTAGTGATGAAAGCATCACCACTCACTGTAGCAAAAGCCCAGCGGTGGGTCTTGGGTCTTGGTCTCCTTCCCACCTACCCGGACCCCCGCTGCCTCCCCACCCACACCCTCCCACAGCCAAAGAGCCCTCGTCTGTGTGCAGCCCTCCACCTTCACTTGCTGCAGGGCTGGGTCAGGGCATTCGCTGGATGCACAAGTGAAGCAACGCATGGACTCTGGAATGGGAGAAGCAAGCGTGATGGCCCAGACGAAAGAATGCAAGCATCATGAAATGGGAAGAGAAAAGAACAAATTGAATAAAGACACCTCAGCCACAGAACTACTGAGCCCGTTGTTTAGGGATGCGATGACCATGTCTGATTCTTCCCCTCACACCCAGGGATTCTTTGAAAACTCACTTGACTGCTTCATCCAGTGGCAGGAGCAGTGTCTGCTCTCGCTCCTGCCCATTTCCCAGTGGTGACAGCTTTCCTTTTAGCTCTGTGCCTGCAGGTTTTTGGTTAAGTCCCCGTGCTTCCCAAGAAGGCAGCTTTGCCGAAGGCAGGGAGAGGGCGGATTGCCTGTGAAGGCTGCCTGGCTCTGTGGATAGCAGGCCGTAAAAGGAGAGTGACTGCACTACCCCTGTGCCTTTCTCCTGTCCGTTTTTCTTGCTTCCTGTTTTGCCCCGATGGCACCTGGGCCTCGAGCCTCAAGCTGTGGCCACAGTTGGTAGGAGCTCAGTGGCCCTGGAGGGAAGGAAATCAGAGGGTGTGCTCCCCTCACATGGCCCTATAATAACTTATAGCCAAGTCTTAATTGGCCTGCCTTTCCCTGGGCATTTCTGGTGCAGGGACTGGCCCTGACAGCTGCCCCTTCAAGAGAGTAGGCTGTAGAAATACACCCTAGAGGAGGAGACAATTTTCCCAAGATCATTTACAGAAAGGACAAGTAGAGCTCCCCACTAATTCTTTGGTCAAAACTTCTATTTTTTCTCACCGAGGGAAGGAAGTATGAAACGGATTAGTAACTGCTTATGCATTTGCAGTTTTACCTATGTTGAGTCAATCAGCTTAGCTGTGCTGTGGTGACCAACAGGCCCCAATGGCAGTCGTTTACGAAGCAAAGATCTCTTTCCTGTCCAGGTTACATGTGAGCACCAGCTTTAGCTCTGTCCCACCCTATGCTCGTACTGATGGTGATGACCTGCTCAGGGACTTTGCCACGTGACAGAGGAAAGAGAGGGGCATGCAGAAACATGAACCACTCCTGACGCTTGCATGGAGGTGGCATGTCATTATGAATGCACGTTTCATTAACCAAAGCAAGGCATGTGCCACTTCCAAGCTCAATAGCCTAAGGAGGCATAGGCCTCCCACGGGTCACAGGGCCAAGCCTGATGTCAGTGAGGAGGGAAAATGCAACCTCCCCCCACTCCTCCCCGGGAGTGCTAATATTGCACATGTGACAAGTCCAACAAAGAGCTGCCAGTGAGGGAGCTTGGATCATCTCCTAAGATACCAGGTAAGTGAAAGGCTTTGCACCTGCCTGGCAAAAGAGACCATGCACCTCTGGGGAAGCAGTATGGTTTAGTGGCTGAGGACCCAAGTTCTGCTTTGCTGTGTGACCCTGAACATATTGCCTACCCTTTCTGAACCTCCGCATGGACATATTCATATCTGCCTAATAACCGCATGGACATATTCATATCTGCCTAATAAGGGTGTTGCGAAGATTAAACCAGATTATCTGGCAGGTACGTGATACATTGGAGATTTTATTATGTTAACATAGAGCATGCTTGCTGGGGACAATGTGAAAAATTCAGAAAACTAGGAAGAAATAAATAACCCTAAATTATTTCTTGCCACCCAAAGAAAGCCAGTGTTAAAATTTTGGCATATTTCCTTCCAAAGATGAAAGCACGCTATTTTTAAAACTGCAGCTGTTTCTGCATTTGGGAAGAAGGACAAGGAAGACATTTGTTTGAGAAGACACCTTACTGGGCTTATTAGCTCCCCTCCCTATGTCCTCTTGGCTAGTCTGGGTGGGAAAACTGGAAACAAAAGTTTTCGGAATTTTCTGCATTATAATTAAACGGAAGTTTTTCAGTTGTCTGCTGAAAGTCAGAGATTGTTGGGGCTCTGAAATTGGAAAAGAAACAATATATAAACACAGGGGAAAGTGTAGAGAGAGGACCTCAGGCAGAGAAACAGATCCACACAGGGCGGAAGTGAGGGGATCACAGAGAGAGGCTGACAGAGATAAAGAGAGGAGTGGAACACAAGGGACACAGAGAGGGGCCTACAGGTAGAAGACAGAGAGAAGCAGGAAAATGGAGGCAGAGAAAAGCCTGGCACCCCATCACACCATATAAACTGCCTCCTCAGTAAAGAGACGCCAGGCAGATCTCATCCAGACCCAGCGTGTGCAGTGAGCTTTAGACTCTGTTCCAGTTTGCTAGCTGCCAGAATGCGATATCCTAGAAACAGAATGGCTTTAAAAGGGGGAATTTAATAAGTTGCAAGTTTACAGTTCTAAGGCCGTGAAAATGTTCCAGTTAAAGCAAGTCTAAAAAAAATGTCCGAATTAAGGCACCAACTAGAGGTGACCTTCACTCAAGAAAGGCCGATGAAGTTCAGGGTTTCTCTCTCAACTGGAAAGGCTCATGGCGAACATGGCAACATCTGCTAGCTTTCTCTCCAGGCTTCTTGCTTCATGAAGCTCCCCCAGGGGCATTTTCCTGTTTCATCTCCAAAGGTCTCTGGTTGCTTGGGCTCTCTGCTTCATTCTCGTAGCTCTAAAAGGGGACTGTCTCCAAAATGCTCCCTTTTTTAAAGGATTCCAATAAAGTAAGCAAGACCCACCTGGAATGGATATGAGTCACATCTCTGCGGAGATAATCTAATCAATTTCCCACCATACAGCACTGAATAGGGTTTAAGAGAAAGGGCTGCCACACAAGATTGAATCAGGATTGAAACATGGCTTTTCCAGGATACACAATCCTTTCAAACATCACACGCTGCATCCCGATTCTTAGCCCTTCGCTGAGCCAACCCTCTCCTATTAAACTTCTAGGATAGAAGTCTGGTTCCCCAAATGGCTGATGTTGCTGGTGCCTCGGGGAAGGCAGCAGGGCCATTGACATGCAGCCTCATGAGCGGGCAGAAGGAACTGTACTGAGATAGCCCACCAAGTCTGATGGCTGTGCTAAGGGGACACCTTGAAACAAGGGGTGAGGGGACACCCTCTCTCAGGGTGTCCTTGAAATCTCAAGGAGGAGGCTTTGGATTCCTGCATTTCTGTGAAAGTGGGGTTTGAGTTATTTTACTCGGCTTTCAGAGGAAGATTTAAGCGATATGTACTACATGTCAAATATGGTTGGTATCTATTAATGTTAGTTATATACTGTGGCCATATAAATATAAATATACAAATATGTAAAAATAAATGCATTTATAAATATATGTATTTGACAGAGTAGAAATCCTACCATCCATATATTATCTATCCTGTTTTTTCCTCTAAGCATTATATTTCAGACATTCTTCTACATTGTTACAAATGTTCTATAAACACCATTTTAGGGCATTTACCTTTTAACAGCCTAACAGCCACTGAGTTGCCCTCCCCTGGCCTCCTGCTTCTTCCACCCCCCCCACCCCCGCCCCTGCCTCCCACCTGCTTTGTTTTATGAGTTCTTCCTGGTCCAGACAGAGGAGGGGCCTCTGACAAGGTCCTTCGTGGGCTCAATTATGGAAAACATGGTCTGAGTCATCAGATGAGTGATTATCGTGTCCCTCCTGCCTGTTCCAGGAGCCATCACGGGACGTGTCCAGCGTGCAGGCGCTATTTTGTTATTTGCCATTGTTGTTAATGAAAAGATGAAATTGGACCCTATGAGCACAACATGTAGGCAGCACCATAATTAGCCCTCTGGAAGGTGAAGGATCCACTTTAAAATAAAAGAAAATAGCTTTACTCCCACAATGAAATGGCTCCAATTTTCCAGCTAATGCAGAGCCTGCACTATTTCTATAATTATGTCCCCTAGGTCTTCTATTCACTGGAATTTCTTCCTTTCTTTTTCTCTCTTTTTCCTCTTTCTTCCTGTCTTACTCCTAAGTAAATTCCCTTTGGTACAAAGAAGGCTAAATAATATTATTTGCCAACAGAGGGAAAAGCTCTTATTCACATGATGAATGTATTTTATTTTGAAAAGTAGAAAAATAAAAAGACAAAGAATTCGGTTCTGAACTCAGTAGAGGTGTGCTGTCGAAAAGTTGGACCAAACCTATACAGGTGAGACTTGGTCTTGTTCCTTTGTGAAAGGGCAGGTGCCCTGAGCAAGGAAAAGCTGGTTCCTGGGAAGTAACTGACAGAGGTGACGAATCACAGGCAGGATGGGGCAGCAAGGGTGCTGGGGCCGTGCACCCAGGGCTCAGCCAGCTCTGCCTTAGCTCTGCAACCGACTGCAGCCTGACACCAACACACTCCCTCTCTGTACCTCCGTTTCCTTACCTGTAAAATACATAAATGTTCCCACCTTACAGGCTTGTTGGGAGCATGCAAAAGTGCCTGGCACAGTGTCTGAGATAGGGTCAGGCCTCAGCAATAGCGATTATTCCTTTTCCACTGTAGTCATCGAATGAATGAACACTTAAGGCACAGAGAGCCTGAGCTGAAAATGACTCATTGATTTCAAAAGACTTAGAGCTCCAGAAGCCTGGAAGATGGTCAAAGTGAAAATCCTTTGATTTTCTCAAAGCAGCACTTCGAGGTGTTTTGCAGCAAACAATCTTGCAAGACAGGTTTTGTTGTCCTTGTTTTACAGTCCAGGAAACAGAAACTGCAGCAATTTGCCCAAGGCCACCCATCTCCTAAGTGGCAGAGCTAAGATTTAAATCCCATTTTACCTGACTCCAAAACCTTAATGCATTTCTTTGCATCTTTGCTCAAATCCTTTCCTGGCTCTATTATTGACTGATCCTTCATCTGCAAAATGGGCATGTTGCTTGTGAAAGTGACCAAGTACACGGCTTTGTCATCAGACAGACCTGAATCCAGGGTCCAGAGCCCTTATCTTCTAGTCGTGTGACTTCAGGTGAGGCATTTCCTGGGCTGCATCTGTAAAATAAGAACTCTGATAGGAATTGTCTCGCAGTTGCCATGGACATAAACGAGATACTGTTTATAAAGCAAGTGTGTGTGCAGTAGCTGGCATCTTGTAAGTGCCCAGAAACATAGTTTTAATGATGTCACCTTCTATGTTGTCATGAGGACTCATTGAGGTCACAGATGAAAAAGGCTTAATAACTTGGGAAGTCCTAGATTCTTTTCGGCCACTGTTTACAAATTTTGTGCTACCCATTTCTATGGCCTGCCTGGCAATACCAGTCTTTGGGCCCTTGGAACATGTTGTGAGAAAAGCACCCCAATGCCTCTAACAGCTCTCAGCTCGGGACTGTCCCCAGAACAGTGAAGAGACTGTCAGCCTATGAAAATATTTGCATGAGACTTCAGCAGCCAGTACAGAGGATTAAGCAGCAATCCCCCCTTCCTGACTTGTTTTACTGAGGATTCTAGTCAAACAGAGTCCTTTCTCCTCAGTACACAGCAGCCTGGAGACCTGTCAAGGGTTGGGGGTGAGGAAGGGAGAAGCTGATCTGTGGTTAAAGATGCACCGTGAATCACCAGCTAACAAATCTTCCTTTAGGAAGTCTAAAAATCGACTGCAGTGTCAATTTACTGCCCCAGCCTGGGAATCAGTGGCCCTGACCTGGGGACAGAGAAGCCACTGTCTTTGCTAGATCTCAGGATCACGTGGCACAGGTGGTGGGAGGTCAGACGGGTAGGGCTGGAAGGGAAGCATATGACAATCTTTGGGGACCCATGTTCCTCTGCCCACACTTTTCTGCCTTCTTCCCTTCCTTCTCACAAATGGTTATTGATCCCCATTGAAGCCAGGTCTTGGTCTTGGCCCTGAGCTAGAGATGGAATCTGACTTGGCTTTGGACACAAGAGGTACAGAGCAGTAAAAGGCAATGACATTTATTGACCGGTAGTGATAGAGGAAGCTGCGGTGGGGGCTCAGAGGGGAGTTCAAGGTCGGGGGTGGTGGTGGGTGTCAAGGAAGGCCTTCTGGAAGAAATGTCCTCTGAGCTGAGCTGGAGGAATTGGGACATGTTGGACAGACAAGCTTGAGGCTTGAAAGAGTGTAGGCAATGCCTGGTGGCCCTTGGGGCAATAATGCAAGTAGTTTAGTGCAAGGGGAGAGTGGAGGGACAGAGCAGAGAGAGCAAGAGTGAAAAGGGATGAGGCCAGAGAGGCAGGCTGGAGCTGGGCATGAAACCACCTGCTAACCAAGACATTGCAAGAAGAATGAGTTGGAAAAGCCCATGGGCGTCTGATGGATTCAAATCCCAGTTCTGTCACTTAGCAGCTGTATAGCTGTAGGCAGGTTTCCCATGTCCAGAATTCAGTTTCCTCATCTTTGTAGATGGAAATCCTAACACCATGCTCACAGGGGTAAATCTCGGTTTGGACACTTAGTAAGTGGTACTTCATTCATTTCTCCAGGGATAGGAATTGGAGAGAACATGGGACAGGAAACCAGGCAGGTGGGCATCTGGTCAGTAAACCCTTCCCCTCTAGCAGAACCACCTACTGCCAAGCCCTTTGAGGTAGGTATTGTAGCTGGAACCGTGGAACCTGTAGCCCCCAGCAGTCACCAGATCCCAGCCTTTCTGTTAGGATGTGAGGCCGTTGAGGTGTCCCTCTGTCTCTGCAGCCTCGGGTCAGTCACGTGGTGATGCATGTGGGAGTATCGGGGAGGCCCTTACCTTAGGGAGAATGTATATTTACAAGCTGGCAATGTGTATTAACCTTGAGTTTCATTTATATTCTCTTACCAGAACAAAAAAAATTTTGAAGGGGGAAACTGTGTATTCCAGTACTTAGCATGGATCTGGAACAGAGCTCTGTAGATGTTGGTTTAGTGGCTGTATGAGACATTGTTCTCTCCTGCTTTCTGTTTCTCTCCAGTACTACCTGTCTTCCTTCAATAATGTAGGAAGCCCCAAATCGTGGCGTGCAGGGAGGTTATCCCAGAATCCCAGCTTCCCATTGCTCTCCAAATTATCCAGAGAAGACGGCCAGGAGTGTTGAGTCTTGCTCCATCTTCTCAGAAGGACCCTTTCCACATTATGGGTGTCATAGCACCACCTTATCATGCCACTGAGACCTGGGACAGACAGGTAGTGGAGTAATGGCTTCTACAGCCCCAGATATCATATCATAGAACAGCTATGGCTCCTAACATTCTGAAAGTCATCCTACTCTCATGCTACCAAACCCAGAAGTTATGGTCTATATACAAATTCTGATTCATAGATATATTTAATTTGACGCAAACAATGTTAAAAGGCTCAAACCAATATTTAAAAATCAGATTTTATATGCAAAAAAAAGGGTCTAGTTTTTCTTGGAAAATGAAAGATCTGGCAACACTGTCCTCTCTACTGCATGGAAGGGGCCATGTGGTCTCTGGTTGCCTCACCCCCCCGCACTCATTGTACAGTATATGCAGGAACACTGCACCCAGCCAGAGGTCCTCGTGGATTTTACCTGCCTGGCCCTGAGACAATGGGGTGGTGAGCACTGGCCCAACTGTGGCTCACTTCAGAAGAGTTTGGGCCAGTGGGTCAGCCACCATGGAAAGAATGCGTACTTTGACTCCATTCTCCAACTCAGCCCCCATTCCTTGTGCACAAGACCCACCTCCCAACCTCAAGGACTCCTCATCCTCTGAAGATATGGCACCCTCAGGTGCCCTTCTGGAATGCTTGCACTTGTCTTTCCACCTCTTCAAATCCAAACCATCTTTCAAGGCCAGATCAGCCTCCTCTTCCAGAAAGCCTGCCCTGAGCAACCTTGTCCTCCTTCTCACTTTCTGCCCCCAGGTTTCCAGACCACACTTACCCTGGCACTTGCGTAATCTAGAAGGAGAGCAATGCGGTAAACACGAAGGGTGAGTCTGGGCTTCTCTACTCTGGTCAAGCTCAGCATGCTGTTTCTATGCTTCCCACCAGAATCGTACAAAGCACTCCCAAGTCCAACTCTAAAATATTTTAGATAGAAAATCGTTTTATCTAAAAAGATAAGTGTGGCTTTTATTGAGGGTCTCGTAGGTAGGTAGAAGGGGGAATTCTATAACGTGTTTTTTTTTTCATCAAACTTTTGTAAATATTCCCTTTAAAAACATTCCTTCAGCAACTAACCTCTTTCCCTTCTCTCTCTCCTTTCTCTAAATCTCCTCTCTTTAGCTCCTCCAGCCTTGCTCTTCTTCTCTCCCACCCCAGGGCTCCACGATACATAACTCCAGGGGTACTGTTCACACCGTAGTCCGTGCGACTGGTATCCCCTGTCCCATGTGTGGTTACTTTTAGTGACCCTGCTACACCTTCAAAAACCCAAGAGTTAGCATGCCGTCCCCCGCAGACCAAAGCCTTCTGTGTCAGCACCGCCAGACGGTGTCCCATGCCCCAGAACTCGGCCCTCCGTCCTCCCTCCACAACCACTTTCCCCAGGAACCGTCCACCACAGGCCTAAGTGAGCTCAGCACAGCCCTCCTGCAAGGTAGCAGCAGGATGCTGTGAAGCTGTATTTTTTGTATCCATCTTGGACTCCAGCAAATGGAGGCTCCAAATTCACACAGTTACCAAGAAGCATAGCTGGCACTTAAACTCCAAACCCTCTCCTCCAAACTCACTCTTGGCACAATTGCACAACACTCGCCTTTCTGTTTGGATTGTGGACAGGGAAATGTCGTGTTCTAGAGTTTTATTTATATACTCTATTATATACTATATTTAGGAACTCATGGCAAAAAAGATCAAATACCTTTAGCTTATTAAAGATACAACCACATGCAGCATTCCTAGTCCACGCGAGGCAGTCAGCCTGTTAGATCTGATACACAGACCCTGCACCAGCCTATCTGTGTTCTAAGCCCCGTTCTACCACTGCTGTGTGACCTTCAACAAGTTGCTTCACTTCTTAGTGCCTCAGTTTCCATATCTGTAATTTGGGGATAAATAACCTTGCACAATTGTTGTGATTAAACAAGTTAATAAGTACAAACACAGAATAAGTGCTATGTAAGTGTAAGCTAGTGTTATCACTAAAAGTATTGGATGCTCATGCTCTAGTTTGACTATTCTAGAAAAGCAAAATAAAGGGAAGATGATAACTGGATCCCATTAGTTCAAGAAGCCTTGAGGCCTGGACAATTATTTTGAGGTTATTTTATCAACTTGGCTGATTAGTGAAGAAAAGAATTGGTTGGCAGTTTGAATTGTTCCAATCTTGGTCCAGGGGTGGATTCGATTGTAACTGTGGCTTAAATCACAAGCTCTGGCTGTCCCAGGAAGCACCGCAGTCCTCTGGCCCCCGGCGCCTGGCCCTGAGCTAATCTGCATGCCTGCATTCAAGTCAACACCACGGAGCTAGTCAAAGCAAAGAGGAGAGAGAGAAAGACAGGACATTTTTTTCTCTACTGTCCAGCACAAGAGTAGAGTCCCTTAATGGCATAAATGAATTCAGTTATCCATTATTCATTACTAAATGAATTTAGTTATCCACTATTTAAAAAAACGAAATGGATTTAGTTATCCATTATTTTTACTAAAGTGAAAAGTGGATCCCACATTCCCAAGCAATAGAAACTCCAGTGTCAAACTCAAGCTACAACAAGAGGAGAGTTTCGGAAATCTAGCTTGGATTTTTGAAATGAATGGATACTTTTATGAAACTTAACACACTAGATATCAAACTATATGCCTGCTTCTGCAAAAGACCAAAATAAATGCTCCCTCTGTATTTCCCTTTTCCCCCTTGCCTCCCAGCCTGAAATACTATTTCAGAGTTGGGCAGAGGTCCAAACAACCAGGCTTCCCCTCCTAGGGGGTCCTTCTAATTCAGCCAGTACCTGGGCTTCTAGCAAATGCAGGCCAAGTCCTCCAATCTGGCAAGAAAATAGCCTAGATGATTGCAGAGGATAAGAACAGCTTTGAAATAAGAGTTTTTCTTCCTTTACTCCCTTTCTAAAATCGGTAATATTTGTATCCTGCTGAGTCTGCTCAGCATCTGGGCCCAGGCACAGTTGGCATAGTTCTGGTCCCTTCCGAGAGCATCCCTTGGGACCGTGTGCCCAGTTCATCACAATAGCATGCATCATTTGTGCTGTTTGCAGTGCAGCTAAAATTCATAAATCCAAACCAATAAATGCAAAGCAGGAACTCTTCAAGAGGGAGCAGGGATTTTCCCTTCACTATGGAGAAGTCAATACATATGCATTTGCTAATGTCCACGTCCTCAGCCAACCCGTCTCAGCCCAATTTCCAATCGGGTGGCTCCCTGGCTTTAATGGGCTGTGTGGGCATTCATTTTTGTTAATTCTGCAGCCAACAGTTTCCTCACTGCCTAAAGCCCCATGCAGAATGTGATTTGTTAGTTCTTATTAGAAGGGAAAAGGTGTAGCCCCATTCTCCACGACTTTCATAAATCACATTTTCAAGGGGTTTTAAGCATGCTAGAACATTTCTGAGCACAGAGCCTGACAGGAATAATCCCAAGGATGTGGGTCCTTGTCGGGCAGCCAGAACTCAGAGCACTTCTGTGATCCCATCTGTGATTCACTGAACATCCGTGCTGAGGCACAGACAAAGGTGAATTAGTTCCAGACAAAAATGCATTGATGCTCTATTGAATAGTCAATTATTAAATACATAATAGAATCTGTGGTTAGCAAGGCATGCTGCAGATGTGCCAGGTTTGCATAGGTTCTACCAGAAAAGGAAGCTGGCTTGTAATTTTTGAAAAAATTAAATAATCTTGAAATTAATTTTTAATAATTTTTTAATTACCTAAAATTTAAAAATTAAGGTAAGGTTGGAAGCACACATTTTTCCTTAGAGGTAAATGTGAGATTTCTGTTTATTATTTACGTTTTCTTCCAGTTCTCCCTTTCATTAGACCTTATGGCATGCATGGTCACCTCGAGAAACTCAACAGTTAGTGCTTCTGGAAAGGACTTCTAGGGGTGGACTATTCAACAACCTTTATATATTATTTGGTTTGTTTTAGCCTTTATTCAATTTATGTGTGAATGTGGATGCGTGTGTCATTCTGAAAGCCAGAGGGCTGCTAGCAAAATAGTGTGTCATGCTCTTTGTCTTTCCACCATGTATCTTTGCTCTCAAATTAATGTGCAGCACCATTGACCAAGTGCTCTCCTTCTGGTTCTAGGCTTGCCCCACACTGCCTCAGGCTGTCCTAGGTGGGTGTTCTAGTTTGCTAGCTGCCGGAATGCAAGACAACAGAGACAGGTTGGCTTTTAATAAAAGGGGATTTATTTTGTTAGTTCTTCAGAGGAAAGGCAGCTAACTTTCCACTGAGGTTCTTTCTTACATGGGAAGGCACAGGGTGGTCTCTGCTGGCCTTCTCTCCAGGCCTCTGGGTTCCAACAACTTTCCCCAGGGTGATTCCTTTCCTCATCTCCAAAGGCCTGGGCTGAGCTGCAAGTGCTCAGATGAGGTATGCTGAGCTGCGTGGACTGTGCTACGTTATGCTCTCTCATTTAAGCACCAGCCAATTAACTCAAACATCATTCATTGCAGCAGGCACGCCTCCTAGCCAACTGCAGATGTAATCAGCAACGGATGAGGTTCACATGCCATCGGTGCATGTCCACAGCAATACATCTAGGCATCTTCACCTGGCCAAGTTGACAACCGAATCTAACTACCACAGTGGGAGAGGCTGTTCTGTTTGGATACAGAGTGCTGCCTTGAGCCTCAGCTGGAAAGAATCAGAAGGGTTACAGCACTGCTAGGCACAAGTTCATCCTCTAACTCTCGCCAGCGTCAATGGACAGTAGTTGCTCTAGGTTCCACTCCTCCCTATGTGTCTTTGGGCAAACCACCTCTCCTCTCTGGTTTTTACTCTGTAAAAACCATCTGTGAAATGGGTGGGTTGAATTATAAAAAGGAGTATTTTTTCATCTTTGGTTGTTTATAAACAAACTGAAATCAGATGCCAAATTTTGGATGCATGTGTAATTTTTGAATAGTCTTAACATTTGGGATGTAAACATAAGATGACTTCATCTTTCTTTAATCGTTGCTTTCAACTGTGTAGGTTGCCTCTCCCTTTCATCCCTTAGTGACATCTTAGGGAGATTCTATCACTTTTTGTCATTTTCCATCATTAGAAGTTGAGTCCAGTTTAGAGTTTCAATCTGAAGCTCAAGTTCAGCCTTCTTGCTTCTTCTCCCCTAGTGAAGATTTCACCCTTGACTTTGGACCTGCAGAGAAGAGGGGGTCCCTAGCCTGGAACCTTAGAGTTAGGGGCATGGGCTTTGCCTTTTAGACACTTGCTTCCCTCCACTCTTCGGGTCTAAATTCTCTAGGGTTCAGGGCATGGAGGATGAAATGCCTTCCACCTGATAACTCATCAGTGGTGGGGATGCAGGAACCAGGGGACTCACTAAGGTTTGGTGTGGATCTTACACTGGCTTGTGACTATCAGGCGTGACATCCTGCATTGATGGTGTACTTGGAGTTTTGAGCAGTGTTCACCTTTTCCCTAGATGAGGACTTCTCCAGAATGGGACAGCCTGAATTTTCTTCATTCCATCGAATGGTCCATGCTCCCAACCTCCTCTCCATGTGAGACGTGGGTCATGGTTTCACTTGGCCACTGGTCACCTGGACAGTCCATATCTTCTGTGCATTCATCTCACCTCAGCCCTCCTCTTGGGGCCATGAGAATGGGGGGAGATTCCTCTCCTGCACCAGCCACAGGTCATGCCTGGTGGAAGTGGTGGTGGGCAAGGTGGTGGTCTCTCTGCACCGTGGCGCTCACTTACACCTCTCAAGTATAACACACTTATAGTCCAACCTTTAGAAATTTCTAGGAGAGAAGCAGACCCAAATTTTTGTGTAGACATAAATCCAAATTCCCGGGATCATGTGTCAAGCTCTCCCCAAATTTCATGGTCCCACTCTACTCCATTCCAGTATCAGCACTACAGGGGCATGTGAGTGCTAAGTTTACCAAGCCATGTATGGGTATGAGATGCCAGCCCCACCCCGCCCCTGCTTCTTGCAGGCTCCCACAATCTCCATGAACTCATCTCTTGGAGCCTCATGCACCTGACATTGGCAAGGAGGTGGGACCCTCTTCATCCCAGACCTGCCATTCTCCTCGGACCCTCCTCACCTGGATTGCATAGCCTTGTAGAGCACAGGGAGGCCCCCATCGCAGGCTCCACCATCTCCCCCTCAAGCCCTGGGTGTAAGTATCTGGTCTAATTGCTTTGTGCTCTCTTTATATCGTGGGGGTACATGGTGGATCTTTCCCCCCAGCTTTGGGATTAGCTGACAATTTTAGGGCCACTGATAGAAAGAAATCCACGCTCAACATTTCATTATGAGTGTGTGTATTTGAGTTTCTCTGATTTCATTCAAACTTTGGAGGGTCACACAATCCCCCCAATTTAAGAGCTATTGGCAAGATATGTAAGGTAATGCTGGCTCTTAAAGTTGGAGCTGAGATATACCTGCGCTTCAGTATTAATTGGGAAGGTTGGCAAGACAACACCCCCTTTCTTTCTGCTCCTATTCTTGAAGCAGTGCCTGAATGTTGGGATGACTGTACTGAGTTCTGAAAGGAGTCCTCACAGCAAAGGGAGATGCCATGCCCTGTCCCATCTCTTTGATCAGGGAGGTCATGGCTAATGTCCCTTGCCTCCACTAGAGCAGCAGGTCTTGGGGCAGGAAGGTGACCCAGTGAGAGCCGGTCCTATGGTGGGCTGAGAAATGGTACTGTGGGGCCTACCCTGGGGGGGGGGGCGGTCACCAGGGGCTGGGAAGGCCCCACCTGGCAGAGTCTGCATGCAAGGTAAGGTGGGGGTGTCCAGTGAGGCAAGCTGTCTCCAGTCCTGCCACTGTTTGCTTATTTACCCCAGAATGCTAATGCTAACGCTAAACAAAGTCTAATTCAGAAGTCCCTTTCTGGTCTCAGCCATACCTACAGGCATGCGGGAAGGGCTTCTGTGTCCAAATGGCTCTCTCTCCTCTCCCTGCACCATGCCTCTCCCCTGGATAATGCGTGGGCAACACCCCAACTTAGTTCAAAGTTTTTAGGAACTTAAGCTAGTCTAAACTATGGTAACCAATAAACTCCCAAATCTCAGTGGCTTAGCACAGGAGTTTATTTATTACCTTGATAGATCTGAGATGGGTTGGCAAGGATCAGCCTTCACCTGGTGACTCAGAGAGCCAGACTCCCTCCACTTCGGGTTGGTGCTGTCTTGACACATGTCCTTCAAGGGCTCTGTGGTAGAGCACAGGAGGGATGGAGCCGATCCCCTTGCTGCATCAGTCTTAGAGGCTCTGGGCTTTAATTTTCTTAAAGAATGCTGCATTTCCTCATAGGTGCTTCTAGATGGTCATCATGCAGGAGGGATATTTCTTTCTCCATGATAGATTATGGTAATGTTCTTGCCCAATAATTCTGCAATGAGTTAGGACCTGACTCAGTCAAACCTCACTGGGTCTGGTAATGACACTGGGCATTTATATAGCCCTTTGATTTCCCAGGTGCTTTCAGATTTATCATCTCATTTCACTCTTTCAACATTCTTCTTAGGAGGTGAAGGTGAGTTTGCTCCCTGCACTGTCCTGTTGGAGAAGCTGGGCACGGCAGAGCTCAGGGCCTCACCTGTGTCCCTCAGGGGTGTCTGGCCCATCCAATGGCACAGTGAAATGAGGGTGAAGCAGATGGGTGAATGCTCAGTTCCCTCTTGGAGCCCCTCTGACCTACCTCTCTCCCACTTCCTGTTCAGGTGTCTTCCTTTTTCCACCTGTCTGGAACCTGTCCTTCCGTGGTCATTGCCACCACCCCAGAGCTTGCAGAGCCCTGAGTGTCCGATTTAATTATGAGGTCATAATTCAGTGGGCTCCCACTGGATCCTGGATGAGGACCTAAGCAAAGCTCATGGGATTCGAGGTGGACTACATGTATCCCTTCATGAAATTCCCAGAAGAGGGTTTTTAAGGCGCTTCAAAATGTGTTAGAGAATGTACTTGGCAATTTGAATTGTGAAAAACAAACCACAGCTCTGTTTGGTGTGACAGTGTACAGCTGCAATTTTTTAATCAAAAGAAAAGGAATAGAGAACTTTGGGCTAAATGGGTTGGTTTTGTGCACATGTATTTATCCCCACTCCCTCCAGGAATGCCACTAAAATGGCAGAAGAGATAGAAACAAATGTATACATCTTCACCGACAAGGCGAATGGGAACGGAGATGACAGTGGGAAAGAGGGATCAGTGCATTTTGGGGAGACCAAGCACCGGCGGTGGTGACCCCAAGATGCTGAGTCTGAGGGGGTGGGGGGCACCGGAGGGGCTGCCTGCTTCACCCCAGGAGCTGAAAGGTCCAGGGACAGGAAGACCCAGCTACCTCCAAAGGCAAGGGTGAGGCTCAAGGCAGCCCCAGGAAACGGAGCTCTGAGTGAGGGCCGGTTAGACCCCCAGCGCCCTCTTCACTGGCTGGCCGGGGGTGGGGGCGGGGCGCGTCTCTGAAGAAAGTCCTGGGGAGCCTCTGAGCTCAGGGCCGAGGGCCACACTGGAAAACGGGCATAAACAGCCCCTCTCCTCTTCTTAGCTTCCAGAATGCTGACAGCCTACCATGTAAAAATTATTCCAGAATAGAGAACTAAATGGTAGAAATAGGAAGACCAAAAACATTTAAAAAAAGGAAAGAAAGAAAGAAAAAGAAAATGATAGGCTCAGTCAGAGAAGTCTAAATCTAACTAACAGGAGCTCCAAGAGAGAACAGAAAAGATTGGTGGGAGCAAATTATCAAAGAGATAATAAAAATACATTTCCCAGAACTGAAGGACATAAGCTCCAGAAGGAAAGGGCTGCCACCTGCCCAGCACACGGATGAAAGATGACCCATGCCATGGCCGCAGTAGCAGAGATGAAGCAAAGATCCTGAAATTTTTTGTAGATAGGAGAAAAATATATATATATATATATATATATATATATATATATATAAAAAGAAGTGGGAATCGAAATGGCATTGGACTTCTTAACAGCAGCCCCAGATGCTGGCAGATAAGAAGCAATCCTTCAAAACCCTTCGGGGAAATGTTTGCTTGTCTAGAATTCTTTGCATGGATAAACTATCAAGGGTAAAACAATAACTTCTCATGCACTCTCTTTTGGGAGGGTGTGCGCCACAGACAGGAAGGAGCCATAGGTGTGTGGGGGGTGGGGAGACCTAGTATCCAGGAGACAGAGGGACCAACACAGAGAAAGGGGAAGAGGTCTTGCAAGCCCGTGAGGAAGAAGCCCCCGCTGACTGTGCAGAAGCGCTAGCGAGTTACTGTCCTAACGGCCGCAGGGGGACGCAGGGGTCCGGGAGCACTGTCACCAGGGAGAAAATGCAACTCCGAGACTGTCTCATGTATTTGACTCTAACGAGAAGGGTTTTCAGTGTGAATCAGTGATTGATGCATAGAAAAGACAATAAAAAGGTAAGGCAATTTCTACTTCGGTAAAAATGAAAACGTATATAAGAAAATAAATGTAATTACAAGGCACTGTTTGGCTCCGTTGTGGTCCAGTACTGTACAGGGTGATGCACCCCCAGCTGTGTGGGGGGGGGCGGGGATGGGGGGACAGGCTGTGGTGAGGGGGCCAGGATGGGATGTGAAAGGGCTCGCTCCTCGCCTTTCCCAGGAGAAGTTGCTGCATCCTGCCTAAACCACATCAAGGACCAGCCTTATAAGCATCTTACTTAGAAATATGAAGATAAATACCAGAAAGAAACAGGCAAAAGAATTGAAAGATTTTCCTCGGAGCAACAGGGCTGGAGTGTGGGGGTGAGAGGGGAGGTCAGAGCAGAGCAGATACAGGTTTTGTGAAGCTCACACAGTTTGGGGACCCTCTTTAGGAGAAGCAATTACAAATCCAAAATTAGGAACAAGCCTTTGGAAGGGGGCTGTACAAATGAGTGGCCCTGAAGCTTCTATGGATGGCCACTTCCCAGGTCAGGGGACACTGCTGGTCATAGAAAACTTATGGCATTGTTTACTGCTTAGCGCCATGGACATGCACTACTTTATATACATTTTTAGAAAAAGAAAAACGATGAGCATGTTGTTAAAATCCAACTGACCATGTCACTTCAATGAAACCATTTCTACTTGACTTCTTGCACTGCTGTTTGGCCCACACCCGTTTGGGCATGATGCTACTTGCTCATATCTTTGCATTGCTTCGTGCACAAAGCCCTTCCCCTCACATATGAAAAAGGTCGGATGAATTTTCAGATAAAACTTTGTGTTTGCTTAGCCAAGAGCTGTAGTGCTAATATGTTCTAAAAAAAAAAAATCTCTGTTCCCTCCTGGACGCCATGGTAGAGTCCTACGAGGTTCCTGGCGGCAGAGTCTACTCACCTTAGCCCGAGCTGCCATCACAGCTTCTGGGCTGGGTCGCTTCTTAGTGGAAGCCCTGGTTTTGGGAGAAAGCACAATGGGTACCTCAGATGTCCTGCTTCCCTTGGCATTGCTCAGGCCAGAGCTCCAGGGAGGGAGCAAGGAGGGGGCATCAGGAAGAAAGCATCAGGGGGTCCCACATAGTGCTACAGCTGGTCTCCTTCCAATTCCCCAAAAAGCGTCTATCAGAGCCATTAGCCTGTGGAAATGGTTCCACTGTAATTGGCCTTGCAAACGTTTCAGCTCATTCAATAGACAGTGAACATCAACCGCATACAGCACCACGCAAGGCTCCATGCTGGAGGGACCCAGGATGAGGCTGACCGCGGCTCAGGCTTGCCCACTTCAGCTCAGCCCCAAAGCTGCCCTCCTGCCCTCCTTTGCTAGCTGGGCCCTTCTGCAGGCCCGGCTCCGCTCACAGAATTGGGGATTCAAACACACATAGGAAGACACAGTTCCTGCCCTCTGGACGTCACTGCCTTGCTAGGGGCCATGGGACCAGAAGAGAAACCCAAGCTGCCCTTGCTTCTGGGAAAGCTGCAGTCCATCTGTGAAAGTCAGATAGGTATGTTTAAATCTGGAGCCCAGGAGAATGGAATTCAGAGAAGGTGAAGAAACTGTCTGTAATTGGAGAATTTCTTCTAGATAGGGTATTGTCCTTTTCCTGTGCCTGAGATTTATTTAATTTACAATTAAATGAAGAAAAAATCAAACGCACAGATATTCTCTTATTAAAAGCACTCAATTAAATATTGATCAAATAAACTGGAACTGGCAATTGCTGCAGTTTTTCCCCTTCTCTGGTACATAGAGATGCTGTATCATGAGCCCCAGATACCTAAATAAATTCTATTAAACCAATAAGAGTCAGCCTGGGGACCATCCTCCAGGAAGACTTCCCGGATGTCCAGGCTGGACAAGGCCCAGCTCTGTGCCCCGACTCCCCGGGAGTCCTATCAAAGCATGGGCCACGTGGAACAGAAGAGCCTGTTTCCTCACCAGACTACGATTACTTTCTGGAATGGGTCACTGATTAGCACAGAGCCTGGTCCAGAACTGGGTGGATGCCCAAAGGAGGTTTCTTTCATGAACATGAAGCAGCTGTTGTTTATGACAGATTCCCTTCAGACTGTCGGGGGTGGGGGAGGGTGCTCCTGAGCAGGATGGGGGCAGAGGCTCCCTCCTGCCGTGCGTCACATCCTATCTCCTCCAGGACAAGTCGGGGCTCTGGGCCCAGAGCCGGTGCCCTTTCTCCTGGCCCTCAGGTCGGTCCCCACTCCAGGCTGTAAGAAAGCCCCTCAGTGCCGTTTCCCCTGAACGTCCCGTGCAGCCTGTCTGAGAACTGGGAGTTCGCTGTATACTTCACTGCATGTAGGATTGGGTGCTTAAACTTCTCTTTCTACATTCACTCCTGTCCTTTCTGTCTGACAATCTGTTTTCTCCATGTTAACTTTGGGATCATGTGAAAAATGTGATACAATTTGGGACCCAGGGGCTAAAAAATATTTCTAAGTGGGCTTCTCTAGATTTGACTGAGTTAAAATACTTACAAATCCTTAACAGGAAGTCAACCTATTTCATGGAAATGGAGCTAAAATCCAAGCAGGCAAATAACCCAATTAAAAAGTGAGCAAAGAATCTGAATAGATGTTTCCCAATAAAAGATCTGCAAATGACCAGTAAACAAACGAGAAGATGCTCAACATCATTAGTCATTAGGGAAATGCAAATCAAAACCGTGAAATATCATTTCATACCCACTAGGACAGCTACAATTTAAAAAGACAGATAATAATAAGTGTTGGCGAGGATGCGGAGAAACTGCAGTCCTTGCACACTGCTTCCTGGTGGGGATATAGAAAGATGCGGCATCATCAGAAAACAGTCTGCCAATTCCTTAGAAAGTTAAACATAGAGTTACCCCATGGCTCAGCAATTCTACTTCTAGGGACATATACAAGAGAAATGAAAACCTGTACTCAAATATTCATAGTAGCATTATTCCTAATAGCTAAAAGGTATACCCCCCACCCCCACCCTGAGCCCACTGCTTGTGTACAAAGGCACTCAGCCAATATTTACTGACCTAGCAGGCTTGATCCGAACTTGATTCTGCAGAGACAGACAAGGTGCTAAGAAAGAATCACCCTGGGATAAGTCCTTAAAAGGTCTCCTCCACTGCTCCCAACAGAGAGAGCAGGCCTTGAGGGGTACACAAACTCTCCCGTGCAGAGTCCCACCTCCCGCCCCTGGGTGGGGAGGGGCCATTAGTGCCAAACCGAGACCATATTCCCAACCGCCCTTGCTGAGCCAGTCCTCCCGCGGCCCCTGGATCCTCCCCCAGGATGGGGCGGTGGTCGCCCGCATTTGACGGAGGCCAGGTCAGAGTCCTGCTTCCTCTCCACCGCTACATCTCTCTGGATCTAGAATGTGTCTGTCAAAAAAGCTTGTTAAGACTATTTTTAAAAAGTCACATTTAGTACCGAAGTGATGCCAGAAATGCAGCCTATAAAGAAAGACGACAAATGATCACTTCCTCTTCCGATCCATTCAAACCTGAAGCTAGAAGACTTACTGCAGGGTCTATTCTTGGACATTCGAGACAGACGTTTCTTTCTTTCTTTTTTTTTTGTTTTATATATATATATTTTTATGCCATTCAAAATGCAATGCTATCAGCACTCTGGGAATCTATGGATAGTGCATGAGCCAGTTAAGTAGAGTATGCCCAATGGAAGGGTCACGATGGAGATAAAGGCAAAATGTAATGGTAATATGTAATTTTTAATATTGATGAATTGGGACAGTGTACTCCATAGGGAATATATTATGAAGGCTCCACATCACAGCGGCAAACACTTCTGTAGAACCAACAGATGCTGTTTTAAGCAGTGTGTTCCATATTGAGTCTTTATAATCACCCTTTAGGAAATCAATATTATTATTATCTGCATCTTACAGTTGATGAAACGGAAGCTCAGAGAGGTTAAGTACCGTACCTAAGATCACACAGCTAGAATGTGATGGAGCTAGAATTCAAAACTCAGGCAGCCAGTCTTCAGGCTTCAAAGCATGGGCTCTTAACCTCTGCCCTGACTGCCTTTTGGATGCACATCCTTAGAGGTCATACTGGCAGAGCCAGAAAAGATTGCTTGGAGGTAGTGGGTAGAGACTGTTTGGCCCTTGAAAAGGGGGCATCCTGAGGGCCTCCTCTGACCACTCCACCAGTTTTGCGCCCCCCCGTCCCTTGTGCTCTCTCTTGCTGTTACTCTGACCAGTGCTTGCTGACCTCACTGGACTGTGAGCGCTGTGAGGGCAGAGCCCCGTCTCGTCATCTCTGTGCCACCCTCCCCCCAGCCCAGGGTCTGCTCCATGGGAGGAATCCATCACCTTTGGCTCCATGGAGTTGTGGAAAGGAATGGGGGGCAGGGTCTCGGGTTAGGCAGCTTTATGAGAAAAGCATGGCAGCGGGATGGAATGGACCCGCAGAGGGCTCAGTGGAAACAGAGAGTCAGTGGTGGGTCCAGGCCAGACAGGGGGATGCGGCCAAGATTGCAGAGGACTCCGACTGCGGGGAGGACGTCTGAGTTTACTCCTGTGCGGGGAGGCCACAGGAGCATCGGAGCTGTCTAAGTGCGATCCACGGGCGGACAAAGCCTTGGGAAGATTTCTGGTATCTGTCAGGCGGTGGCTTACTGGGGGAAATGGACGGGAGGCAGAGGAGGAATGAGCAAAACCAGAACAGACTCGAAGTCAATTTGAAGAAAAAGCCGGATGGAAATGCGCCATGCTCTGAAGGAGGTGGCGGCTCCCCATGGGTCCCGGGGAGCAGTGGAGGGGGGTGTTGGCACGAGCCTGCCCTTGCCGGGGGCTGCCTTGGAGAGAAGGCCTGGGGCTCTGGTCAGAGGGCCCAGCTGGCTGTCCCGACCCCAGCCCTCCGCTGCCCGCTCGGTGCTGCCCGCCGTGGTGACCTGCCCTTGCGTGCACGGGGCCTGTGGCTGTCGCCCTGTCCCCGAGGCTGCGCTCTGCTCTGGCACCGGAACCCAGTTAGGCCGCCCCACGGGGCCGCAGTCGGAGAAAGCATGGCTCATGCTCCGCAGAACCGATGCCAATGCCAACTCTGATCTGAAAACAGCCCTGTCATGGGGAGGCTGGGTTTTCTCTTATGAGCTCCCCTTGAGCTCCCAAGGGAAATAGAATGCCCATTTATAAGAGGAATAAAATCGTTTTCTGGGTTTGGCAGTGGCTCTGCAGCAGGTGCGGGCCTCTGGGCTGGGTCTTGCTAGCAGACGCGCTCCCTTCAGGCCAAGTGGGGTTACGCCGGCCCTGGGGCCACGGTGCACCCCCGCTGGCGGCTGGGAGGCAGCAGTGGCCCTAGTCGGGCAGAGTGCTCTGCGCTGGCGTCCCACGCTGCTCCCTCGTCTTTCTGTCTTCCGAGGATGCTCTCGCCCAGCCTCGCCCGCCTCCTAGCCACTTCTATCCTCCAAGCCCAGAAGGAATGTCCCTCATTTAGTAACCACCGTCCCCACCCCAGGACTCTCCTGGAAGCTGCGGAAGTCCTCTCTCAGCTCCAGCTTGGACCATTTAATCAGCTCGGGTAAGCTCTCAGCGCTGCCCTTGAGTTCCCATGTGTTAGTTCTCGCCCTTCACCTGGCCGTGGGCTTCCCCAGGGCAGGGGCGCCCCTCGGTGTGCAACCAAGAGCCCGCTGCACCCGGGTCAGAATCTGGACCTGCAGTTTACTGCCAGAAGACCTGGGGCACATCACTTAATGTCTCTGAGCCTCAGTTTCTGCATCTGCAAAATGGGGATTATAATGGCAAGCTCATAGGGTTGCTGGGAGTGCTTGAGAAGGTAGTTTGTTTAGGACCCTTGGCAAGTTGCCTGTCATATTCTCAATTAGTGGTTGCTACCATTATCATCCTCCCTCTTGTTATCATCATTCCTTATATCCCAAAGGAATATAAGGTTCATAGCTTGTCATCACCATCAGTCCATGGTGGACCCTTTCCAGGTGTGTCGTTTATTTACTATTCATCTGCTTTTTTCCCACCACCCGTTCTCTGATCTGCAGGCCATTGGTTTCTCCCCAGGAGGCTACTACTCTTATGAATCTTATTTTTAAATACTTCAATATGCATGTCTCCTTCTCTAACAAGCCAAGTATGCTCAGTAAAGGGCTGACTTCTCCATAGCTGCAGCAGGCACCAGGCTTAGGGCCACAGACTTGTAGGGGCCTGTGAAAATATTCTAGTTCTAAATATTTTTTTTAAATCAGAAGAAAAAGGTGACTATAATAACAATAAATATAGATTTAATGACTCTGGTCTGGATTATACTAATCTTTATACCAACACTGGTAAATTATAGTCTTTAATATTTTCTACAGAGAGAGTGGCCCATGAAGACGAATATATCCAGGGCCCACCAAAGTGCAAATGGGCCTCTGGTTTGACAGACATTAATTAGAAGGCCTACCTTTGGGTGTTGCTGGTAATGGTACAACCGTGTCTCCAGGGCAGGAGCTTGCTGGAGCCTGGGAACCCAGGGGAGGGCTGGGCACCCGTAGGAGCTCGAGAAATGCAGCTGCTCTCTAAAGACTGAGAACTTCCCCGATCTTTCCTAGCAATTCAAGATATGTCATGTGACTGGGAGTTTCCTGCAAGTTTATAGAATTTAGAAACTTAATTATTAGGGATCTTGAGGAATAAAATCCAACCAAGGTGGAGAGCCCTATTTGTCAAATAGGCTTTGGACATGAACAGTTGTGGAAATTTGAAACATTCTTTCCTTGGGCAATGGGTGAGCAGATGAACTATGGCCAGAGTCAGAGTTCTCCAGGGCCTTTGGCAAAAGGGCTGCCTTAGGAACCCCCAAACCTTGATGCTTAACTCCTGAAGTCCCTTCTGGCTTTTTAATTCCATAAATGGAGGGGTGGGGTGGGAGTGGGGCACGCCTCCCCACCTTTCTTCTTAATGTGCATGCTGTTTGCATGGGGAGGGCAGGGGGCTTCCAGGAATGGGGGCACAAGCCCGCTCTCATCCTTTGAGGCCTTTCCTGGGACGCGAACCCCAAAGGTCTGGGTGTCCAAAGGACTTCCAGGAGGTGATGTCATGGGTTTGGTGTTGGAGCCACCCTGGGGCTAAGCCAGTGTCCTGGGAGGAAGGTACTGTCATACAAGAATGGCTGGGGAAGAGCTTTTACATGGAACCCTCTTTCCAGGTGGGGGTGCCTGGGGGGAGTTCTACCACCCCCACAACCATAATAGTGGTTAATATTTAGAGAACACTTGCTACCTGCCCATGATCACATTTAACCCTCCCAACCATTTTGTGCGACATGATTTTTATCTGTATTTACAAATGAAGAAAATAAGACCTAGAGAGGTTAAGGAATCCAGCTAGTGTTTCCAGGACACGAAACCAGGTTTTCTGATGCCAGAGCTGGTTCTTTGCACTGTTCTCCACCCAGCTCTCAGCAGCATGCAGAGATGCACTGAGGCAGCTGAGGGGACTGCTTGGTTTTCTGGAGAGAAGATCGTTCCAGGTTTCAAGGTGGCACCGAACGCTCTGGACACCTTTGATTGTAGTGCTGGCTGATTACAGGCACCATGAGTTTCCTCGTTGTCATACCACTTGAGGTCTTTTAAAACACACAGCGTTACTATGGAACACAGAATCAATAAAGAAATAATGATGGCTAATGCCCACTGAGCCCCTGCTGCAGAACAGACATCCTTTAACCGTCAATGAATCCCTCAGTCTAGGCACTATTAGCATTTCCGTTTTACAGCCGAAGAAACTGAGTCAGGGTCACAGTGAAGTAACTTGCTCAAGGTGGTATCTATTACATGGAAAAGCCGGGATCCGAAGTCAGGCAGTTTGCTCCAGAGGCAGGACTGGCTCGCTGGTTGCCTTGCTCATGTGCTCTCTCTCCTTTACTCTTTTCTCCCCTCCGCCCAGTAGGACTTCAGTATAGACTCGTCATTTCATAGCTCATCTTCACCACCAGCCCATGCTAGACCCTCTGCAGGCCTGTTGTTTATTTACTACATATCTGTTTATTCCCAACACCCATTCTCTGATCTCCAGGCCATTGCTTTCTCCCTAGGAAGCTGCTCCTCTTATTAATTTGATTTTAAAATACTTCAATATGCATGTCTCCTTATAAAATATCTGCAGTTGTTTTATGCATGCTTGGGTTTTAATTTATATAAAAAGTATCATGCCATAAAACCCACTCTGGTTCTTGCTTTTCCCACTCAAATCCATGCTTTTAAGATCTATCCATGTTGATTTATGCACATCTGGCCCACAGCCCCTCAATGCTGTCTGCATTTTATTCTCCAGCACATTTCACTTAATTATCCCTCCAGTGATGGACTCCCAAGCTTAACTTTCTGCTATTACAAATAATAGCGCTGTTGACAAACATCCTCATACTGGTTCTTTTATTAGATCTGTGGAAAATCTCTGGGTTGTATAAATGGAAGTGGAATTGCTGGATCATAGGAAATAAATACCCATAATTTTACTAAATTCTGCTAAATTGCTTTCCAAAACAGCTGTACCAACTTAAAACTCTCACCAAGCAGTACATGAGTTCCCCTCTCCTCACATCCTCACGTCCTCACCTGAACTATGAATTACCCATTTTTCTAATTTCTGCTACTCTGTCGAATATAAAGCACTCTTCATCATGATTTAATTTGCATATCTTTGATTACTAGAACATCAACTCATTACCTGTTTGGATCCCCATTCTGTGAATTGCCTATTCATAGTCTTGCCCGTAAAAAAAAAGAAAGCAAATAAACTGGATTTCCAGTAGATTATTAACCTATTATTGGTATGCCATTCCAATTCCAATTGCAGCTGGATTTTTGAAGAACTTGGCAAACCCATACCAAAATTTATGAGGAAGAATGGAGGAACATGAATAGTTAAGTCAATAAAAAATGAAGAGTCACTGGTCTGTTAACTTCATGGTGATATTTGTTGTATCTCGTGACTACCAAGTCTGATTACCTACTGTGCTGGTTAATTCCATGGGTCAACTGTCTAGGTTATGGTGTCCAGTTGTTTGTTCAAGGAAGCACTGGCCTGGTTGTAACTGTGAAGTTTTCCTATAGACGAGTGTAAATCAGAGGTCAGTTGATTGCATCCATGGCTGACTGCATCTACAATCAACAAGGAGATTTCCTTCAGCCATGAGAAGAGTCTCCTAGTCCAATCAATTGGAGGCCTTAGAGGTAGAACTGAGGATTTCTGCAGTCAAAAAGAAGAATTTCAATCTCTACATCAGTCAGCCCCCTTTTTTGGGGGGAATCAATGTTACTTTTATTGAGTTTTCAACCTGTGACCTGCCCTACAGAATTTGAACTTGCCAATTGGATGAGCCAATTCCTATAATAAATCGTGTAATATTTACATATGTATCCTGTTGGTTCTGTTTCTCTAGCGAGCCATAATAAACCTACTTAAAAGTTTTTTTTGCCTATGGCTTGTATTTTTTGCGTGTTTGTTTATGGATATTCAACTACATTTTTTTCTGGGTGGTTTATAGTTTTTCTTTCCATATATAGGTGTTTATCACATCTGGAATCTTTGGGGTACAGTGGGTATCCAGCTTTATTTTTCTCCTTTTAGTGAACCAGTTTCCCAGCACCACTGAGCAAACAAAATTTCCTTTTCCCATTGCTCTCTGGTACCACCTTAATCAATACAAAGTTCCCATATGTGTATGGATGCCATCGTCCTATCAGGTATTGGGCCATTTCTGTTCCTAGGCCAGCTCATAGGAGCTATGCTATTATAAGAATGGCTTTGCAGCATGTTTTACTGTCCTAGGGTGAGTCTCCCTTCTTGGCTCTTCATTTTTTTATTGACTTAGCATTCATGTTCCTTTATTCTCCCTTATAGATTTTGGCATGGTTTTGTCAAATTCTCCAAAAGAATCTGCTTCAATTTTGACATGGATTGCATTGAATTTTTTGTACTCATTAGGGAGACAATCTATTTGCTATGTTAAGCTGTTTTATCCATGATCCTGGTCTAGCTCTGTAATTACACATATCTTCATTTATATCGTCTTATCAATTAAAAGAAACTCCATACAAGACTTGTTTTATTTATAGATACCTTCCAGTTTTTGTTCTTACTGTGTGTGATGACTTGTTTTATCATGTTTTCTAATTCTTGTACTAGCTTCCTTGCTTAATTCTCTTAAACTTATAAATGTTGTCTAAGGAATTTTCTTGCTGCTTCTCTTAAGTATGTTTTCTTTAAAAAGTGACAGCTGGGAATTTTCTTTTTTGTTTATTCTTCTCCTTGTCTTTCCTGGTCACAGAGCACAGGCCAGGACCTGCAGTGTCTGGTCAAACAGGGGTAGTCAGCAGAGCCGACACTCTTTGCCCTGTGCAGTAGCTCCTAATGAAATGGACACCTCGTGCCTCTTTTAGAATCCCCAGTGGAAAGTTTATAGGAACACAAGTTGCCTTTCCCTCCCTTAAGACTGAGTTGCACCTTTCTTATGAGAGCTTATAATTTTTCCTGGGAAAACAGATATCATTTTATTCTTAATATGTCCACACACGTACACCTGCCAAACATGTCTAACAAGAAGCCAAAAGGAGGAGGAGAGGAGGAAGGAATGTCATGATTTGAAGCTGTACGTACCCAGAAAAGATCATGTTCTTTTAATCCATTCCTGTGGGTACAGACCTATTGAGGGTGGGAACTTTAGGTTAGGATAATTCAGTCGATACCTTCCCCAGGGTGGGTCTTTTTATTAATGCAATTTTACTGAGATCTATTATATATTTGTATGCCATAAACTCATTCAAATTGTGCAATCAGCAGTTCACAGTATCATCATGCAGCTGTGCGTCCATTACAATTGATTTTTGAACATTTTCATTACTCCAAAAAATAAAAATAAGTATGAAAGTAAAAAAGAACATCCAAAACATCCCAGACCTTCCTCCCTACAATTAATTAATTAATTAATTAATTTGTACTCATCTGTCCACATACTGGGTAAAGGGAGAATCAGTAACAAGGTTTTCACGATTGTGTGGTCACACCATAAATGTTCTACAGTTATTCAATCATCTTCAAGAATCAAAGCCTATTGGATACAGTGCAATAGTTTCTGATATTTCCCTCCAGCTACTCCAATACACCAAAATCTGAAATGGGATATCTATATACTGCATAAGAATAACCTCCAGAATTAACTCTTGACTCCATTTGAAATCTCTCAGCCACTAAAGCCTTATTTTGTCTCATTTCTCTTCCCTCTTTTGGTCATGAGGCTTTTTCAGTCCCATGAAGCTGGGGCCAGGCCTGACCCCGGGGTCATGTCCCACCTTGACAGGGAGATTTACACTCAGAGTAGGTCTTAATCCTCTTCCTGGAGCCCCTTATAAGAGGAGAAAAGACACCAGAAAAAGCCCCCAAGAAGCTAAGAGAGGAAGCTACATTTCCATGGCCTAAGAACAGGAGGCTTGTAAGTCAATAAGTCCCCATTGTAAAAGCCAACCCATATTTTCTATACTGCATTTCGTCAGCTTGAGCAAACTAAAAAAGAAGGTATGGGAAGGAACAAGAGACAACTAGAGACAACTTTTTTGCTCCTAGAGAGCTGTATCTCAATTCCTGCTTGACCATAAAGCTTTGCCTAACCTGTGATTCTTTTCGTAGGTTAAAGTCTCAAAGCAGAGTCCCTGGATTAAACATGCCTTTGGATACATGTGATGTTTAAGCTTCATTCATTCATCCAGCACTTAAATGTGGTGTGCCTAAGTGGCTGGCACGGTGCTAGGCACTGCATGTGATTTATTTTTAAAAGTTTTCACTGGAGACCTTTGTTAACATAAAACATAAATGTGTGTTTACGATCCTTAAGTTTAAAGGATTCACGTACGCATGGCTTTAAGAAAGTGAGCTGTGGGAAGCAGAAAGGCCTATCGATAGAAAAGGATGGGCCACACCAGGGAACACACAGCCCAGTGACAACAATCTGATATGAGGTGGAGGCAATGAAAGCTCTTAGACACTTTAACCTTCTCTCTCTGGAACTCACGCTCTAGTTAGGAGTGGGGCAGACACATAAATGCACAGCTTCAACCCAGCACATGGTTTGAATGAGTCAGGACCCAGTGGACGTATGGTGGAGAGGATGGTTGACTGTGGCCAGAGTGGGGTGGGGGGAAAGATGGGACGGCCTTGTTGGGAAGTTGACTCACCAACGTTGGGTCTTGAGGAGTGAACAGGAGGCTTGGAGAACATTTGTGTGTTTGGAATTCGTGGACTTTCAGAGAGCTCAGTGGTCTGCGTCAGGCAGAGCCAAGTGTGAGTCAGCTCCTCAGTTAAAAGCTCTGTGTTGCTCAACAAACTAGATGGCTTTGCTGAGCTTCTCTATAAAACAAGGTTAATATTACTGAGCCTCAGAGATTTTAGAGAGGGTTAGAGAAAGATCATGTAGGGAAGACATTCAGTGCATTCCTGGTACAGAGAAGATCAAAGTCTCTTCCTCATTCTCTCTTCATATTCATATGTAGGCAGCAGAATGGCCCTCCTGCTGCGACCAATGCGTCCTTGTCCAGGCAGTTCAGCGGTGAGCTGGGCACTGATGGGTGCCGTGCATAGAGAGGACTGCTCTTCGATGGGGCTAATGACCTCCACACTGTTGTTAAACATATCAGGATGCTAGTAAGGACCCCAGGGTGGCCTCCGTCTCTGGCTCAAACATGGCTTTGGAGAGAAGTCTATGTTGTATTTGTGTGCAGCCAGACTTCGACCAGAGTGCTCTGAGTTTGAAGTCCAGTTGTACCAACTATAAGCTGGGTGACCTTAGAAGAGCACTTAATTTCTCTGAGCCTTAGTTTTCGCACCTGCGAGTGGAGATAATAGTAATTATGTCATAGGATGGTCAAGAAGGTCAGATGAGATACCCTGTCTGTTTTCTGGCACAGGAAGGGTGCATAATACAGTAGTTACCTCGTTGTGCAAAAAAAATACATAGAAAAGGTGATGCCTGGAACATGAATAGATGCTTGCTAGGCAACTATGCCGGTGGGGCTTCCAGGTGAGAGGAAGCTGTTGGACAAAGACCCTGAGGCATGAAGTAGCCTGACATTTCAGGAAACTATGAGTGGCTTGGTTTGACTGGAGCATGATGTAGGAGAGAGGAGGGATATAGACTGTGGCATACACATAGACAATTATAGATGTTTTAGGTGGTTCTCTAATTGCCTTGAATGTATGTCTGGTCAGCTGGGGACAATGGCTGGTTCCTTGGTGTTGGGGGCTCCTTTCTGGTGTGCTGCTTGGCACCTGGACCAGCTGAACACCCTTGAGAAGAGCTCTTTAGGTTCTGGGTATAGCTACCAGCATGGTGAGTCACGGCTGGGAGAGAGGCTGGAGAAGTATTGGTCTGGGCTCCTCCATCTGAATGAATCTCTGATCCTGAGGGGCTCCAGCCCACCCTCAACCAGAGCTCTCTGTGGCCTCTTTGCAGGCAAGAGGAGGTTGCATTTTGGGGAATCCTCTCTGCTCAGCCACAGCAGCCTTATGACTCCTTCTGGTCTGATGCTGCAGCCTGCCTTCCTGACCCAGCTACTTCTCCAGCCATTGCCTGCCACCTGGTCCCAAAGCCGATGACACTTACCTTTTTTTTTTTTTCACAATAGCATCCTATTTCTAGCACCAATTTCTGTGTTAGGGTTCAGTCAGGTAAGTGGAGCCACTGTACATGTTATGGTATAAAGGATTTATTATAAGAATTAGATCTTTCACAATTGAGAGAGGAGCTTGGAAATAGAAGTCTGAAGGGGGATGCTGGAGGGTCAGGAAAAGTCACCAACTTCCTGAAGCACTGACATGGGTGGACAAGTTGGAGCTTGTAGGGAAAATCAGAGAAACCAGGCAGGTTCAGCTGCTGAAGTGGAAATTTGAATGGGGAATTCATGGAGAGGTCTATGGGAAGCTGTTACCTCTCTACAGCTACTGCCTCTGTGGTAACCAGTGTTTGGTGATGAGGCTAGAGATTGGGAGAAAGAGCTAGACACAGAGTGATGGAGAGCAAGATCGATTTGGAATCTGCCAGACAATTCTGTGTCTGTCTGTCTACCTGATGATCTTGAAGACTTTCAGGGAGAAATGGTGGCTGCTTCCCTTCCATCTCCTAAATCTCATGTAATTTCTTCTTTTAGCCAACTTGAACTTGGAACCACAAAGAGAAGGTGATCTGGGAAACACAGTTTCTAACTAGACTAATTGTCAATAGAGCAGTTCGTCTCAGTAACTCTTTGAGATGCTCTGAAAAAGATGGGATCTGAGATCTAACAGTTTGCATAACTACCACAGTCTATAACCATCATCATTCATACATTAAAGGTCCCAGAAGTCTTGCTGAAAGGAAACCCATTTAATTTTGGTCAAGCATTCCCCAAACTTCTTGGCCATTCAACCTCCTTTTTGCTGGGCATGCAGCTATCAACCACCTGTGTGCCGTGGAATGGGTTTTGGAATTGCCGTCCGATGGTAGCCTTTCAAGAAGTTATCCAGCGTTGGCTCAGCCACCTTCCTGACTGTGCTTCACCTCCAGACTGCTTTGCCTTTCTACCTCAGACAGCTCCTCTATCTCCTCCTGCCCTAAGTGTCAAGCCCACCATCTTCTCCTCCTGGTCATTATCAGAACGTTGAATGGCCAGGGCTGACCCCATGAGGGTGGACCAGCAGGGCTGACATCAGTGTTGGTAGCAGATCTCACGTGACCATGGGCACTGTGGTCAAATGAATCATGTCCACCAACGGAAGACATGCTCTTAATCTCAGTCCATGTTTTGTGGCTGTGAACTTATTTGTAAGTAGGGCTGTGTTAGTTAGATTCAGTTGTCAACTTGGCCAGGTGAGCATACCTAGTCTTGTTGCTGTGGACATAAGCCAATGGTACGTGAACCTCATCTGTTGCTGATTTACATCTGCAGTCAGCTAGGAGGCGTGTCTGCTGCAATGAGTAACATTTGACTTAATTGGCTGGTGCTTAAATGAGAGAACACAACGTAGCACAGCCTAAGCAGCTCGGCATTCCTCATCTCAGCACTCGCAGCTCAGCCCAGGCCTTTGGAGATGCAGAAAGAAGTCACCCCGGGAAAAGTTGTTGGAACCCAGGGGCCTGGAGAGAAGACCAGCAGAGACCATCCTGTGCCTTCCACGTAAGAAAGAACCTCAGTGGAAAGTTAGTTGCCTTTCCTCTGAAGAACTAACAAAATAAATCCCCTTTTATTAAAAGCCAATCCGTCTCTGGTGTGTTGCATTCTGGCAGCTAGCAAACTAGAACAAGGGCCCTTTGAAGATGTGTTATTAGCTAAGATGTGAACTCATTGTGAATAGAGTGACCAAACTGAACCAGGTTGGGCCTTAATCTCTGTTACTGGGTGCTTTATAAATTAAAACCCAAAGTCAGAAAAAGGCGCAGGTCGAAGCTGGAACTCAGTAGAAACCAGAGAGCAGACACAGGGAGAGAGACATTACCATGTGTCTGGAGGTGGAAATACAAGCCAAGGAACACCAAGCCAGCACCACATCACAACTGATCTGGAAGAAAGCCAAAGAATTATTGTTGTTTGTGCCAACCCATTGTGTGGGATTTGTCAAATCAGCCTGGCAAATTAGGATGTGTGAAGGGGGTCTTGAGGAACTCAGCCTGTAGGTTTCCAGCTGCCTAGTCTTCAACACAGTCTGTCCCTGATCATGTTTATTTGTGACTGATTCACTTTCTGAACCAGTTAGAGGAGACTCCTTGCTCTGCCTGCAATAGCATCTTGCTCAGCCCTTTGCACAGCAAGATGCTTCGTTGAATGGGAGAAGATGGGTCCCTTGGTGTTGGGCAGTGAGTCACTCATAGCCCCAAGAGAGTCTTTGGGAGGGGCACACATGTGACTCTTGCCTATCATATGGGTCAGAGTGCATACAATATTAAGCCCAGCTATGTAGATAAATGATAGGGATCACTGTTTAGATAACACACTAAACGAGCAGCCATGTGTTTCCAAATCTTTTACCTAAGGTCCAGGCTGTTGTGATGTTTATACTTTGTCCTTGCAGATCCTGTGGATCTGAACAAATACATTCTCCGGTGGTGGAGATGGCCCGAAATCCCAGCTGTCAGTCCAGATACAACCCAGAGCAGAGGAAGGCTTTGCAGTGTTTGTTGATGGTCCTCTTTGCTTTGTCAATTCAATCATTCACTGAGGACTTTAAAGCCGAGTTTTACCTAAATCCAACTGGATCTTGCTATTGGAAACGTAAAAATAAAACACAGACATATTTCTGACAAGATTGCAGCAATTGGTTAGCTTGACAGGGCTTTAAATAGCTATTATGGGGAAAGAGCTGTAGAGTCTAAAAAGAATGCATTCCATTTCTCGCCTCCTGGGTCCCCACTCCCAGGGGTCAGTGGGCAAAAGAGCTATAATTATACCTCAAGTGGTTTTAATGACACAAGAGGGAATTCTGAAGTGCGAGGTCATAGCAAAAGCAGGGGCCTATGTTCAGTTGGGCACAGTTCACAAATCTCCTGGCTTTCTCCATATAAAAACAGTCCTAAGAATTCCTGAGAGACAAGATTCCCTGGAGGGAACCCAGGGATGGAAATAGATGCATTTATTTTAAGCACTTTGTAACCCAGACGCTTCTCCACTTTTCAGCTCTTTGTAAGTTAGGACTCTGAAGACGGAGAGATTTGGGGTGATTTTCCATATTCCTTAGGAAAACTCCTCCATGGGTGAAAATTCCCAGTGTCTCCTCATGGAACCAGTGTCCTCCAAAATGCCCTGTGTTTATGAATGTGTGTGTATGATGTGTGCATGTGTGTGTGTGTGTGTGTGTGTGTGTGTGTGTGTAGGGGAGATGTGTTGAAATGGTCATCCTGGCTCAACACCACACCTCCAGCTCCCCTTAACTTTGCTCTCCTGCTGTGGGGGGTGGTCAGGAAATCCTTGATGGCCGCTGAGGGGACTCCCAGGAAGGGAGTGAAGCCAGTCTTTCCAGCCTGAGATGCCCTCCCTGAGCCAGCTAAGTCTGCAGCATGGATGCTGGCCAAGCAGACACCATTTTTTTGAGAACCAGCAGAGGGAGCTTGGAGTAGAAGCCAAGAGCCACCAAGGACCTGGATGGAGCATTAGCAGTCTCATTTCCATCTGTTGCCCTCTATTTATGACACCAAACAAATAGCAAAGGACCTTTCCCTGAAGTTGTAGGTGGATTTTTGCTTCTCAGCTGATCAGAGGCACCTGGTCCCCCACTTAGGGTAGGGGGCTTCCCACAGGGAACGTGGTCAAGGAGAGAGCAAAACCATCTTGTGATTCAGACACGGCCTTAATGAAGAGCAACCTGTTCACCGGTGTCCTCGCTGCGAGACTGCCCTGCCCACCCCCCTGGGCACAGAAAGCCTTGGGAAGCGGGAGGGGCTGCCCCATGGTGGGGAGACACGATTTGCTGTCATGACCTGACACCTGAAGGTCAAGGTGATCTTTCAATAAGGAGGCTTTGTTTCACTTTATTTTCCCTTCTTATTTGAGGTATACTATCCATAGCATCAAATGTGTGGAATGTACAAATGGCGAGTGCTCAGTCCAGTGATTGTTCACCTGTGTAAATAGTAAACATTTCTAGCATCTCAGAAGGGTCCTCTGTGCCCCTTCCCACGCAGTACTCATCTTCCACCATGGGTAAGTTTTGCTGGTGGTTGAACTCATACACTGCATTCACTTTTGTGTGTGGCTTCTTTTATCCAATATACTGACTTTATAATTTGTCCATGTGGTTTTAGCACAAGCAGTCCATTTTTTTTTTTTTCTGAGCAGGCTTCCATTGGATGTACATACCACAACTTGCTTATCTATTCTTCTAAATGATACACATTTTGATTGTTACCAGTTTTCGGTGGCTACAAATAAAGCTGCTACGAACATACATTCTTGTACAAGTCTTTATGTGGACATATGTGCTCATATCTGTTGGGAATATATTGAAAAATGGAATTGCAGGGCATAGGGTAGATTTATGTTTAGCTTTAGTAGATAAATCTATCTGTTTTATAAAGTGTTGAACCAATTTATATTCCTGCCAGTAGTGAGGGCATTTACACTGGGTGGTTATTTTTTTTTATTTTTTATTGTTTGCATGGGCTGACACCAGGAATCGAACTGGTGTCTCCGTCAGGTGAGAGCTCTGCCTGCTGAGCCACCGTGGCCTGCCCTCTACTGGGTAGTTTTAAACCAAGATTTTCATGGTCTCACCTCCAACCTAACTCCACACTGCTCTGCTGGCTCTCCAGTGGGTTCCACTTAACCCAACAGTCCACCCTACTCATGAGCAGGGGGCTATCTGGGGGGGCCTGAGGAGTGCAGTCTGAGTTCAAGGCTGTGGGTAGTTGCTGGTGAATGCTAGGAATCATTCTGAGGTCAAGGAGAGAGCAAGCTTCTGATCCAGAAACAGAAGCAGCCTTTTTGGGGGCACTTGCCTCTCCCCTCGCTGTACTGTTGGGGATCATAATGGTGGTAGCCGTGGACGCCTCCTCCCGAACCCCTCGGGTGGGCCACTGTCTCCTCCAATCATCACGGTCATCTGAGATGGTGCCCGACAACATCTCCACTTAGAAAATGAGGAAACTCAGCAGGGTTAGGCAGCCCCCCCAGGCCACATAGCTAGCAGGTGGAGGGTGTGATTCATGCTCTCGTCTAAATTCAAAACCCTTGTGTTGGGAACTGAATCTGGTTCCCCCACAAAAGACATGCTCAAGGGCAGCTGCCGTGACTCAGCAGGCAGAGCTCTGACCTGCCGTGCTGGAGGTCTAGAGTTCTATCCCTGGTGCCTCCTGCCCATATGCAAATTAAAAAAAAAAAAAAAAGACATGCTCAAGTCTTAATGGGGCGCCTGTGGGCATGAGCCCATTCATAAGAGGATCTTTGAAGATGCTACCGTTTGCTAAGGCGTCAGCTCATCTGTGAATAGGCTCTTCAAAGGTCCAGTTTAGGTGAAGCCAAGGTGAATCAGCCGGGCCTTACTCCATGTGGCTTAGAAAGGAGGCCTTAGAAAGCCCTCAGTCAGCCTGAAGACGTCAGAAGAAGCCAGAGGAGAGAGATCACCAATGATGGCGGGACTGCAGCGTGGAATGCGAATGGCTCTGCGGGAAGCCTGGCCTGGCTGATGCCTTGAGTTTGGACATGTACCTTCAAAACTGGGAGAAAACAAATACTGGCTGTTAAAGTCAATCCACTTTGTGGTATTTGTCATAGCAGCCCTGGAACTTTACCTTGCTTTTCTTTCCTTTTGTGATGTCATTTCTTCTTTGAAAATACGTATTTGGTGCATATTCAAAAGGGTGCAAATAGGAAATACACAAAAGAGCAAGTCATCCTTCCACCTCTCGTATCACCTAGTTCTTCTCCCCAGAGAACTGTTAACCACGGTTTCCAGCTCCTGCCCGCTCTTTCAGAGATCATCTGCGCATTTATTTACAAATAGAGACAATATAATCTTTCCCCCCATGCACTTAATTTAAAAATTATGTTGGCTAGCTTTTCATTTTACTATGCACGATGGCCTCTTTTTCACAGCAGTGCTATAATTTGTTTAACCATTCCTTTTTTGATGGACACTTCAGTTGTCTACAATTATTTGCTATCATGAAAAATGCTGGCACAAATGTCCTTGTACGTATGTCACTTTTGCAAGTGTATCTGTATGATAAATATCTAGAAGTGGGATTGCTGGGTCAAAGGGAATGTGCATCATTAAGCTCCACGAGTACTGTCAACCTGCCCTCTGTAAAGCAAAACCGGCGTGTCAGAGCCAGATTGCCCAGGAGAAGTCAGATCTCTGAGCGCTGAGACGCTGTCGTCACCCATCGTCAGGCTGGCACACGGTATCTGCCAATGCGTGAATGAAAGAAGCTCTCCCCTTAACCAACACTGCAGTTGGTTCTGGGAGCTTCTTTTGGGTCCAGTCACTGCGGGAGCTGCTGGCCTCCCTGTACGCTTCTCCACATCACAGCTTTCCCCAACTCCTCTCTGATGGCCGTGCCCTTGTAGGGTTGTCTCCCACTATAGATACGAAGACTTAAGGACAAGTGCCTCTTTTCCACCTTTCTCCATTATATATCAGCTCTGACATTATGAGACTGGGGCGTCCAAATCAATGTGGGACTGCCATTTAGTTATTGAGTTCTAACCATGCAAAAAAGACAACTTTCCAGGCTCTCAGAGGAATGCTTACGTTTCTGATGCTTTTTCCACTACCTGCTTAATCTTCTTAAATTTTCCCAAACTAGGGATAGAATAGTCTTAAAGGCAGGGTAAGGGGTAAGCCTGAGAAGGAACCAGCTGTGGCTAGGAGTGACTAGATCCTCTGAGAGTGAGATTTCAGGCTCTGCATCGGATGAGTGGCAGGAAAAGTTAGGGTGTTTAAGCCAACCCATCTCAGTATTCTTAAACCTACTCTGCAGCTGGTTGTCTAAATAGAGGCCTGGTGGATTTCATCCCCTCCTCCACCCTGAGCCCTTCCCTAAGTAGAGTGCACCTTAAGGCAAAGAGAGGCCTCCTTTTCCAGGACAAAAGGCTCCTGCCAAGCGCAGTCTTCATTTACATTTTGTTGACTTATTAAACCGAAATCCAAATGTTTCATTACTCTCAATTGCATTTATTAATGGAAGCTAAAAGCTTCTGAGGGTGAAGCTTATTGGAACATATGGTCAACCTTCCATCTCTGAGAGCCTGGGGCTCGGGAGAGCAAAAAACCAAGAGGCTGAGATTTTGATACGCAGTTGGTTTTTCTTGTCTCCTCCCCCACAAATAATGAAATAAAAGGAGCTCTTCGTATCTTATGCGGAGGATTGGCCAGTTCAACGCAAAGCCCAGAGAAAAGGGAGGAAAAGTTGGAGGTGAACTCAAATAATGTGAGCAATGTCTGTGAACACCATTTGCAGTTACTTCTCAAACTTGGCTTCATTCTTCAATAGTTTCAACACTCCAGCCCGTGGCTGGAGAAGGGTTGTGGATACGGGGCCCTGTAAAAGCCCAATATCCAGGGTGACTGTGTCCAGAGAAAGAGCTCAAGCTGTCATAGGGGAAGAGAGAGAGGCCAAGGGGTTGGTGACATCAGGGAAGGCTTTTGGGAGAAAGTGGGGCTGTTTTTGATTTGCAGGGTGGATAGCATTTGGTCATGTGAAGAGTGGGGAGAAAGTCCCTAGTTAGGTGACACCGGGTGTGCAAATATGCACAAGCAAGGGTGGATAAGATGTATCTTGTGGATAGTGAACACAAAAGACAGTCCCATGTAGAGTGAGGGGAAATGAAATGAGATGGGGAGGTAGGGAGGTGGAGGAGATGTTTGCACCTTACTCTGAGAGATATTTTCTGATGTAGTGCCTGAGAGAGTAGGGGGAAAGAAGTAGAAATTAAGAAAGATGATCCGACAGCTCAGCAAGGCTTAGTTCACTTGGATGCAGCAGACATTCGCTGGAGCCCCACCGGGTGCCAGGCCTTGAGACTGGTGCTGAAGACACATGCAGGAAAATGCCCAGTCTTCAGTCTTGCCAGGTGGAGCACATAAGCTCGTGGGGGATCATTTGTCAGTGGTGGGAGCCAAGGAAGATCAATTAGGTGACAAGAAGATGTCTCAGGTGTGAAAATAGATGGGCTTGAGTCAGGGCTTTGTGGTGCGGAGGGGAGGAAGAACAGATGGAAGAAGGGATTTGAAGAAAGGAGTTAAAGGCCAAGGGACTGGTGGGATTTTAATGATGTGATGGGAAAGAGCTAATCTTTATTGAGTGCTTCATAATCGCCCTATGAGCAGATTTTGTCAGCCGTTGCACTATTGACATTTTGGACTGGGAAATTCTTTGTCATCGGGGCTGGTCTGTGCACTGGGGGATGTTTAGCCGCGTTTCTGGTCTCTACCTACAAAATGTCTGTAGCACCAAACTGTGACAGCCAAACATATGTTCAGGTGCTGCCGTGTCCCTTGGGGAGCAAAAGTGTCCCTGCTTGAGAACCGCTGTCCTATGTGAGAAAATTGAGGCTCAGGAAAGATAAAAAAAAACTTTTTTTAGGGTGTCTCAACCAGAAAGTGATTGAACCGGGCTTTGAACCCAGGGTATCTGGCTGTGAATCTTGCTTTCTTAACCACTAAGCGATGTTGGATGAGTGGGGGGGCGAAGAACTGATGTCAGCAAGGAGGTGTGGAGAGCTGACTGTGGAATGCTGTGCCTTCAGGAAGCCACTCCCTGCCAGTGCTCTCAGAGTAGAGCTGGGTACGAGGATGGACACAGTTCAGCACAGCAGCAGGTGGCAACTAGTTAATCAGAATTCTCTTAAGACTGTAACTTCTGGAATATCAGAGTCAGAGGGAAACAATCTTAGATTAAAATGCATTTTGTGGTTAAAAAGTTGATAGGCTGAAAAAAATTTATAAGTCTGGAAATGATGTTTGCTTCTCCCCAAATCTAATTCAGGACACACACTGCCACAATAAAATCTATTGATATGTCAGTTCATCTCACATTGGAATAATGTAAAATTAATTTATAACCTCAAACACCTGGTGTATCAGTTAAAAAGCATGGTGCTTTTCAGAGCATCTTCTCTGCTTCTTCCATCTCATTCCACACATTCATTTATTTATTTAACAAATGTAGTATTGTGATGTTTAATAGTATCAAGATTGGAGCTGGGGCTGTAAAGATAAGATACAGGCTCTGCCCTCGAGGGAACTCACAGCCTGTTGATCAGCCTATGGCAGGTGTGTGCATCATAGAACACTCCCAAGAAGAGCTTTGGGGTGAAGTAGGAATTAGGTATACCTAATATGAGTCACTTCAGGGAATGGAAGCAGCATACACAAAGGTTGGAGGCATGACAGAGCTTGGAGTTTTAGAAAGAATTGTATATCACTTAATATGGCTGCAAGATAAGGACACAGCTTGGATTTCAGGCAAGCCACACCCCTACTGAACTTGTTTCTTTCCATTGTGCCCTTGTTTCTCCTTCAAAAGGACCTTCAGCTCACCTTCCAGCACTTTGCCACCTTTGCATGTCAAGTCCCTTCTTCACAAAGCCTTCCTTAGGTACTGTCACGTCCCTGCTGTCTCTCTCTCACCATTCACAGCTCTCAGGGGCCACACCCCTCATTTCAGTAATAACCAAATTTGTATCAATAGAATGAGGTGCTTTGGTGACGGGAGTTATGTCTCATAATCTGAGCAGGCATTTAAGAAAGGGGTGCTAAAGAAACACTCTCTGCTGGGTTTCCTTTCACTTCGTTGATTGTTCCCTCTTGATCTTATATGAGACCTTTTCTACCTCTTTGTATCCAAGTGTCCCCAAAATTCTGGTCGTGGATGTGCAAGTTCTTCTCTATCTACATATATGGTGTTTGACTAAGCTCCCACTCCCTCTTTAACTACTAACCATTTGCTGATAACTCTCAGTCCAGACAAGAGCTCTGCATGCATCCCAGGTCTATCACCACCAGTCCCTCCCTCCCCAAGGGCCTCCAAACTCACCATATCCTAACCAGAACTCATCATCCTTACCAACACTTCCAAACTTGCTATTCTTCCTTCTGAATTCCGTAGCCTGGTGAATGGCACCAATGTCAATCCAGGTGCTTATCCAGAAATCTAAGCAACTTTCTAGAATTCTCTCTCCCTCTCCAATCCCATCAGACACCAAGCCCAATAGATTCTCCCACAAATTAATTTTGGAACCTGTACCTTCTGCTCTATCCCTCTTCACAATTAGTTCAAGTTTAAATTCTTTTCTTGCTGAGATACCTGACATTAACTGTTTTCCTTGTCTCAAGGGGAGTCCCAATATCTTTATGAAAACCAAGTCTGATAATGTCATTCTTCTATTTAAAGTCTTCAGGCAAGCTTTAGGCACAATATTTAAAACCCTCAGGTGAAAACTCAAGATGTTTCACAACTTCAATCCAACCACCCTCTCCAAGAAGTTCCTTGATGGCAAAAGCATAAGAATACAGGGATTCTGTAATAGTTGTCAAATAGATAAATATGTCTTAAGTCTCCTACATACTATCTGAGAGTCTTTTTAGCTTGGAGTTGGATAACGTAACATTTTTACCCAGCGTCATGCCTGGGGCCTGTAATTCATATTAGCTGGGTCTGACCTAAAACCTCTCTGCCTATGCTGATAATTGATATTTGGCCTAGAGAAGGTAAATTCCCTGTCACGTCATTAGGTCATATTAAATGTCTTGCCTTCTCACACAGAACATGCCAGGAATGAGTGTCCTTCAAAAAGGAGCTGGCCTTTTTATTAACAGGCTTCTCTGATATCGTATAAAGAAATTAGAGTATTTGCTAGAGAATCAGAACCTTCCGAGATTTTCATTTGGTAGGAATAAATCTGTCTACCTGCACAATGCTTGCTGAGCTATTTATTACTTTACTGGCTATAACAATATCTTATGTGTTAATGCTTTCATAATACAAAAGTGCTTTCCTACGCAGTCTCTCACTGTTATTTCTGATCTTTGTGAGGTTGGAATGGCAGGTATTGCTATCTGAGGAGCAGAACTTGGATTTGGATTCAATTTCTTTCGACTCCCAGTCCAATGTTCATTTGACCCATTTTACCTATAATGTCTCTTATGGAAAATAATCGACCTTTGAAAAACGTTAGCTTCCAAAGTTTATTTCATTTAAGTAAAACCTCCTGCTTTCTTCCTTTATCCTCTTGCTTTCTAGCTCAACTTCAACACCGGTAGATAGATGAGGAAGATGGTAGTCAAGGTTCTCTTTCTGTTCTAGTACTTTTGGATGACTATCCAGAGAAACTGCTGCTTTGTTAGTATTTTAGCACCTCAGACAGTGCCCCCACCCACTGCTAGAGACCCAAGTCTGTCTTTAGCTTTTTGTCTGAGCCCTTAAGGGCATTTCTGTTGGGTTTGGAGATCAAAGAGCCATTGCAACCTAGAGAACCAGGACAGGGGACACTGCTAGCTGTTACCTAACCCCCTGTCTGGTGAGGTGAGCTCACTTGTAAATATGAGCTTGGAAAATATTATTTTGCTGAGGCCTAAATTAAGGTGACAGCCCTGTACTTCCAAATGACGAAAGTGAGTTTTCCTGGAGAACTCACAAGGTGAGGTCCTGCTGCACTGATGGTGGGGCACATTGATCACATGGGGCCCAGCCCCTGGGGCTTTGAGAGACAAGCATCACCAGGTAATAATAAACAGCGCTGGGTACACAAAGCCAAAGAGAATGCCAAAATAACCACTCAGGGGGCTCACTCCACCTTGAAAGCTCCTTCTGTCTTCCAGCTCTGCTTCCTGAATTCTTATTTCCCCTTCAGGACTCAGCTCTGATGTTGCCTCCTCTGGGAAACCTACCTTCACCCCCCAACTTCGAGTGAATTGTTCTGACTAGGTTCTCCCTGTAGCACTTTGCACTCTTTCTGGTTATGTCTTTTAGAAAGAGACTGTGTAGTGTAGGGTCAAAAACCTGAATTCTGCAACCATCCCGCTAGGTTGGGACCCTGAATCTCCCATTTATTTAGCCTCTCTAGTTCTTTATCTATGAAAGAAGGATGATGATGATGATGATGATGATGATGATGATGATGATGATGATGGTGAGGACAGCACCAGCCACCCGGGACTGTTGCCTGGCATACAGCGGGTAGTTTGCGACCACCGTTATCTGACTAGCCATGGTTAGAATACGTGTTTGTATCCCTCTGCACATAGTCGGTTTTCACAGGTATTCTTTCAGCTCCCTGCTTTACATAATAGGTGCTCAATAGGCATTCACTGAATTGTTCATTGATTCGAGATGAATCAAGACTTATGCAGGAAGACCAGTATTGAATCAGTCAACCAATCAATGAAAATTGTGTTAAGTGCTGACCATAAACAAGTCTGTGCTAAGATTTATAGGCCTTATTATAGTATAAAAAAGCACTTACTATAATATAATATTGTTATTTTCTTTAATTGTAATGTAATATATTCCTTTAAATACCAAACTCCAGAGTCTAGCACAGAGCAGGATCCTTAGTAGACATTTAACAAATGTCTAGTGAACCAAATTTCCTTCCTAAGTCTAAAATAAAGGATTGGTTTACAAAAATCGAGATCACTCAAATCTTTTCAAGAATCACTTCCCAAAGGCAGGTGATGACATCTGCATCCCATCGTGAGCCATTCACAGAGCAGCCCAGAAGGTGTCCTTCAGGACCCAGTGCCTCCCTTTGAAATGAAAAAACTATAATTATTCCAAACCATATATATATATATATGGAATAATTATAGTTTCACAGGAAGTTGCAAGTAGAGTACAGAGAGGTTCAGTGCACCCAAAGGTGACATCTTACATAACTGTGGTACAGTACCAAAACCAAGAAACTAACACCGATGCAACATATGTGTATAGCTACCCTCTGTGCACCCATGTGAGGTGTCAGGAGCAAGGGCTCCAGTGGAGACAATCCAAAGGCAATGGGAGTGGGGTGTCTCAGCTGCTCGTGTTCACAAGAGGCCCTGCCAGAGATGTGTGAGGAGCTCTCAGTTGGCCCAGGCTGTCCACCTCACCCAGGGAAGGGCTGATCAGACCTGGAGATTTATTGTGCTGGCTTTCCTCATCTTGCCGCAGTTTGTTTGCTCTGTAGCTGGGAGACTCCCCCCACCCCAGAACCTATGGATCCCCAATCCTAGACTTGCCTTGGTGTCTTCTCCTTGACTCAGACCCACTGTGTTCCAAGGGTCCGATCCGCATTTACGAGGAAGGGCGGAGGCAGAGCCAAGCTCATTGAAGACACCCACCACCCAGCCCTGTTTATGAAGCTGCAAATAACCCGCTCACCAATGTGTCGGCAATGGTATTTTACAGGTGTTTAGAACACCTCATAAAGGCCTTTTATTCAGCATGCTTAATTTTAAATAGGCCTTTAAATTGTAGGGCATCTAAATGTCACTGCGCTTTGAATATTTATATACCTTCTCCAAGGAGAAAAACAGCAGAAATGGCCAAGATGGAGAGAAGGACTGGGCCACCATCCCCAGCTGCTCCATTGGGAAACTTTGGGGAATGCTGGGAGGGAGGCGCCGCCCTCCTCAGCTGGGAGAGAGATGTGGCAGTTCCAAGCCCCCAGCAGTTGTGCGGTGGCATCGCGGCAGTCGAACCCTGTCCCGGAAAGAATGTGGCGAGTGAGCAGCTCACCCCACACAGCACAGGGCAGTGTGAGCAGAGACAGTTGAAGGACCGCCACGTGCCAGGTTCCTTCCAGAACTTAGTTTAATGCTCACGACAACCAAATTAGGCAGTTGCTTTAATTTAATTTTAAGTACTTCATTAATTGCCCTCCTTACATTCTATTCCAAGTGGTTCTCAGTTGGGATCCTCACTCAGGCTTACGTCCCTTCGTATCCCTATGCTGTAAAGAACGACGAATAACAGGGGAAAGAATTATTAAGTCCATTTGAGCCAATTCTCACTTGCACGTCTGCACCTCACGTGTCTCAGATTAAGCCGATCAGACTGCAAACACTGGCAAAGCACCCACCGTGTGCCCGCGCTCTGCTGGGGGTGTAGAGAAGACGCTGCATTCGGAAGAGGATTTAATGAGAGCACCTCACTTCGTCCCATTTTCTCACTCGTGCATTGGTTTGTTCATTCCTTCAACAAACTTCTGCTGAACAGTGATGAGGTTTACGATGAGGAATACGGAGAAGCTATGAAACACATCCCTCCAGGAGCTCACACGACAATGGGGGTAGGGGATAAGAAAACTGACAATTAGGAGTTAATATGGTACCTGCTCTGATAGGAAATGTGCAAGGAACAGGAACAGCAGGGGGGGATTTACCCAGCCTCACGCTTGCCATCCTTCCCTCCTTGCCTCCTTCCGCCTGTAAAAGATTACTACACGTTTTATTAAAGGAGTCACCACACGCCAATCACCTCAAGAGACAATGGGAAAGCACTTCCTTGGATCTTGTACTCTCAGCCACCGGAGTTTTCATATACTTTCTCTTTTTCCTGTGAGTAAATGAAGTCCTGAAAAAACATGGTTGAAAGGCGTTTTCTGTTATTTTTCAAGAGTAATGAGCCAGTCTTTCCCCCTGAGCTAAAGGTGATGGCACTGGCAGAAGGGCAGGGAGTTTGCTAGCAGGGGAGGCTGCAAGCCCAGCTGTGGGGTAAGGTCCATGGAGGGAAGGGTCGTGGAGCCTTTTCCACGCCAGGGGCCAAGCCTCCTTCGGGATGGCACTGTGAGAACGGCAGGGCACACCACCCGGACTCTATTGTCCATAGAAGCCACCCCATAAGTGTCATTATTTATATACAGTGTTTGTTATGTCGGCTAAGGTGTGCTTATTGTGATGAAAACGTTGAGAGTCTTAAATGAAAACGTTCTTAATTATGGACTTGGGTGCGGAGAAGCTGATGTAAAACAAAAGATCTGGGTTTAAGCTCTACAACGAAGGCACACGTTTGAGTCAATAACAATAACAGACGTTTATTCCTCCCTCAGGTAACTGTCCAAGCCCGGGCCAAGGGTTGGGGCTGGAGGAATCCTTCCGTAGGCTCCTTTGCTGGATCGACTGCATCCTTGGCAGCTGGGGCGGAGTCTTCCCCAGGCTTGTCCTCACAGTGCTGTGCATCCAGGCCACACGTCACTCAGGGACATGGCCATGCTTAGCTGCAAAAGAGCGTAGATTCGTGGCCCAGCTGGTGCCTGGAAGTAACCAGTAGCCAGGCTCTGCTGTGGGTACCGAGTGCCACGTGAAGTTGCTCAACTGCAGTGCAGGAAAACTGTCTACGAGAGTTTTGGTAGCTTGGTGAGTGTGAGGTCTGGGACCGAAAAAGCGTGTCAGGCATTGTGATGATGAGAGAAGACTGTGTCACTCCAGGAAGACGTGTTTTAGCTCCTGCCACCCTTAGCACTTATATAAGTCTTTGGCTGCCTTTGTCATCTATTAATTAGCTCTTTTAAAGACAATGTAGCGGGCACCAACAAATCATTGGAATTTCTTGCAAATGCCAGGGCTAGAAACAGGCTACTGAGCTGTTCCCTGCCTTGCGGAGCTCACAGTCCAGTGCAGAGACAGAGAGTAGGTGTCGTGAAGTATTTCAGACACTTTGCTAGGAGTCTGCCAGGAGCGCAGGGGTGGGGAGGCACCGTGGAAGTAGAGAGGTTCCTGGAGGGTTCGCGGGGTCAGGAAAGACTTTGGAGAGGAGCAGAAGCATGAACAAAATCCTGGGAGATGAAGGTCAAGCATTGAAGCTTCATATTTGAAAGAGGATGGAGTTTGTAGTGAAAACTATCTGGGGTCGGCGTCTTAGTTCTCTCACTTACTAGCTGTATGACCACGAGCAAGTTACTCAACTTTTCTAAACCCTGGTTTGCAAAGCAGGTGCAATAAACTATTCTTTGCAATAATATAACAAAGTTTTTAAGACATGGTTTTTTATTTTACCAGCTACTGAAACAAGTGCCATACAATGGGTTGACTTAAAAAAAGGAATTTAGTGGCTACTGGTTTCAGAGGCTGGTAGGTGTCCTTCCCCCCAGAGTTGGTATCTTCTGGCTGGCTGGCAATCTTTGGGGTTCATTGGCTTTTCTGTCACCTGGCAGGGCACAAGGTGGTGGCTTCTTTCCTTTCAGGTCTGTTGACTTCCAGCTTCTGGCTGCTTCCGGTGGCTTCTCTCTGAGGTCTCCATTGGTAGAACTAAGACCCAGCCTAATTCAGCTGGGCCACACCTTAGCTGAAGTGACCTCATCGAAAGGTTGCATTTACAGTGGGTTCACATGGACAGAAACAGATTAAGAGCAAGTTCTTCTGGAGTATATAATTCTAAGCCACCACGGTTTACCCTCTGGATCCCCAAAGACATGTTCTCACATGAAAAATACATTCATTCCATCACAACATCCCAAAAGCCTTGAGTCATTTCAGTAACAATGCTAAGTATAAAGTTTTATCAAAACCAGTTATGGATGTGGTCTGTCCTGGAGCACACTTCCTCTCCATCTGATGGACCTGGGAAACAAGCTGTCTGATCCCAAAATACAATGGTAGGACAGGCATAGGTTAGACATTCCCATTCCAGAAGGAGAAATTGGAAGGAAATCAGGGAACACAGTTTCCAAACAAGTCTGAAATCCAGCTGTGTAAACTCCATTAGATCTCAAGGTCTGAAAGTTATTAGAGGTTGATGCTTTGTTCAGCGGACCTGGTAGAGTGGCAGTGCCACCCCTGCCAGGGGTTTGCACAGTGGTCTCTCCAAACACCAGGGTAGATGGCCTGCCCCCTCCAAGTGCTGGGGTGAATCTGCCCTTCCCACACGTGTGGGTATGCTTGCTGTCTTCACCAAGGAGATCTTTTCAGTCCAGAACTTTCTTTGCTTTTTTCTGCCCTTAAAGTTACTCTTCCTTCAGTTTGCCCCTTTTTGGTCGCTTTTAGTTCAGGCTGGCAGTGGTTGTGCTCATAAATATTTTGCAAAAAACTTGTCAGTTTTGCAAGCAGTTCAAGTAGGTCCAAACCATCAGAGAGTAGAATTTCTACCGATCCTTCCTGGATAATTGCGTTTCTAGTCTTGACCTCCGCTGGAATGGCTGACTGGGTCTATTTCAGTCACACCTTCTTTAGAAAAGGGTTGTTCAGTTAAACCCTCACAAGAAGCCCCATCCTCTGGGGCCTCACTTCTGGGGAGGTCCCTGACAGAGCAGCATCTTTCCCTAGTCTCAGAGCACACTATCAGAGTAAGTTAAAAATTTTATCAATTTCTGATTTCTTTGTGTTTAAGAGTTCAGGTCTCAGCTTATCATATTCCTTTACATTTTACTCTAAGCTGCAAGGAAAAACCAGGCTGTACTTTCTATACTTAGCTTGGAAATCTCCTTAGCTAAATATCCAGGTTCATCGCTTTCAAGTTCCGGCTTCCACACAATACCAGAACATAGGCTGTTTCCATCCGATCCCTCACAATTCTTCCAGCTTCTACTCATTACCCAATTCCAAAGCTGTTTCCACATTTTTAGGTGTTTGTCATAGCAGTACCCCATTATATTTTACCAAAAACTGTTTTAGTTTCTCAGCTGCTAAAGTAAATACTATACAACGTGTTGGCTTAACAACAAGAATTTATGCCTCCTGGGGTTGGTATTGTCTGGCTGACTGGCAATCTTTGGGGATCCTTGGCTTTTCCGTCACATAGCAACATCTCCTCTGTTCTTTTCTGGGTTTTGCTGACTCTCAGATTCTGGTTGCTTCCTCCAGTTTACTCTCTCTCTGTCTCTCACCTTCCCTATAAAACCTCCAACAATAGCATTAAGACCCATCCTGATTCGATTACTGAAGTAACCTCATCAACATGTCCTATTTGCAATGGGTTCACACCCACAGGAATGGATTAAGTTTGAGAACATGTTTTTCTGGGGTACATAACTCCAAGCCAACATACCCAATACTTTATATGTAAATTGTTAGGTGTGAGCAGAGCGGAAGTGGCATTCCAGGTGTGGGGAGAGCACATGCAGATGAGCAGTGATGAAGCTGCTGGGAGCACTGACCAGTAAAAATTCCATATGGCCTGAGAGTTGGGTTCAGAGATAAGCAGTGGGTCAGGGAGGTCAGGGAATGAAGCTGTACTGGGGGGTGCTCTTGAAGGGCCCTGTGGGAACAGTGGGTCTTCACAGGCTTTTGGGCAAAGGGGGTGGCAAAGTCACATGGAATACTGCCTCCTTTGGGTGCTGAAAGGCCCCTAAAACATACCCATTTTGGGACTCCTTCTTCTGGCAACTGTTTTTGTAGTGAGAGGTTGAGCGTAAGAAAAACATCTTTTCCTGTTTGCTGCTGTTGACTTTACTTACCCCACTCTTGGAGTGGTGCTTCTTGGTCAAGCTGCACATTCCTGGAAGGGCAAATGGTATTGCAGCATTGACTATATATACCAGGAAGACCCTCTAACGGAACCATTTCATAGGAAGTGAGCCAAAAGCTGGCAGAGAGAGAGAGAGAGAGAGAGAGAGAGAGAGAGAGAGAGAGAGAGAAAGAGAGAGAGAGAGAGAGGAAAAGCCCAGTTCACTGACTATACTAACTTCAAAACAAACAGAGAATATGGGCTCAGCAAATGGCATGGGGAAATACCAGCATGCGTAAACAGGAAGTCACAGGAGCCATATGTCGGCCACACTCCACCCACACAGCTTCTCCAGACACTGTCCATTCATCCAGTTCTGTATGAGGATGACTAGCAGGGAAGCAAAACACAGATCAGAAATGAGCAGAGGCACCAGCTGTACAATGCCTGCTTTCGGAAGGGCCTCATCGCCGTGTCTGTGCTGCTGGGCAGTGGGGCACTTGGCATCCTCTTGGCCAAGTGGGGACATTCATGAGTATCCTTTTGAGAGCGCTGGCCTTGGCATGGGAAGTGCTGGGATTAAAGGTAGCTCTGCCCCTTAATAGTGGTTTAACCTTGGACAGTTCAATTAATCTTTTTGCTCTGATTTTCTTTAACTGTAAAACACCCAGCCCATAAGCAAATATGAATCATGCATTCTTTCAGCAAATATTTCCTGAGTACTTACTCCAGGTTAGATTGTAGGCTGGACCCAGGAGAAAGGAAGATAACTAAGATAAGCCTGCCAGGAGACCCCCTCTAGTAGGGACGCAGCCCCATAAACAGACGTTCATGCCAGGCCTCATGGCAGCCAGTGGTGGGTATCTAGCCCAGCTTGAGAGGTCATGAGGGATGCTTCCTGGAGGGTTTTGATTTCTATGCAAAGCAGGAAACAAGGTCATGTGCTAAGAGCAAGGGGCATACGGATACTGTGGGGAAGTAAAGAAGGTGGTGAGGGTATGAAATGGCTGATAAGGAGAGTATGGAGCAATTCCACCCTGTGTGGCCAAAATGGTGGCTCAGAGGATCATTGCACCCAGGAGGCTGTGTGCACAGTAGAAAGTGATGGATGCCAAAGGGAATCGCGTTGTTGGTTTTTGCTAACAGTTGGTATTGGTATTGACTGATACTTTTCTGTATGGGCCTTCCACCTGGTGCACTCATCAACTAAGGTGGCTTCACTGCTCCCTGATACATCTGTGCGTATTCCTGTCCTGTCTATTTGCTCAACTATCCTGCTCCTTCTTCTCCATTGAGATTAACTCACACTATCCTCCAAGGCTCTTTTCCAGATTCACCTCCTCCAGGAAGCCATCCTGGGATGCTGCTGCCTCTGTTTCTGCTCTGTGAGTGCCTTCCCTCCCATCTGGGAGTCTGGAAGCCCTGGCTGTCAGGTCCACTTGGCTGAATGTGTGCTCCTTTAGATATCCCTTAAATTGTGCTCAGTCTCCCATTTGACTCTGTCACCTGACTCCTGAGGATGATGGGCAGCAGGATTTGACCTCAGATGGTCGAGTGATGATGCAGGAGACAGACCACGTCAAGGGCTGCCATGTCTGAGCAGTAGGAGTGCTCCAGGACAGTGGGGATGGAGATCCCTGGAAGAGCTAGGCATGTCTAAGATTGACAAGGCTTTTGCTTGACCGGAGGAGAGCAGATGGAAAGGAAACTGGAAAGAGTCTGGGATCTGGACGAGGAGGCTGGTCGTTGTGCGAGAACTGAGAGCTTCAGAAGGGCTCTGAACACTACGTGGGAGTTGTGGGAGGATGGGCTGGCAGAGGGGGCCAGGGTGGGAAGGCACTGGGTCAGATAGGACCGAGCAGGAAAAGAGCGTCTATACCACATAGTTTGTTGGAGCCAATTTAATAAGGTAGCACCATCAGCAGCAGGCAGCCATAAGCCTTGGCTGTTGGGAGGTGGGGTAGGGGACAGAGGGAAGAAGCTTGCTAGAGCCTATGACAGAGGCTGCCCACGGGGGACTAGAACCACAGAGGTCATGTAGTCACTGCTGAAGATGTGTCCCAAAGCAAAGCGAGCAGGGAAGAAATGCCCTGGCTTCTTTCTTGTTCTTTCTCTCACCTTTGACTGAATCAACCCGAAGCTGCTGACCTAGGAGCTTGGAAAACACAGCCTGCAGTGGCCAGTACTTCTGTCCTACAGAGTAAGGGAAGGGCAGGGGATGGATCCAATGGAAAATAGCCCCAGGACCAGCAGGTGTGTTTTGTGACTGTCCCCCCAACAAAGCCCCTACTCTTAGCTCAAGGCTGTCCATATGCAGACCTTCTGTGGATAAGTTCCTGTGGACTGATGGACACCCCGAACCTCGTGTTCAGCTCTTGGCATGCCATCTTTGGGGGCCAGAGAGTCTGGGGTGCAGGTCTAGTAGCCTGGGGGTAACAGAGTCCCAAGGACAGGGTGATGGATGAGGGCCTGCCTGTGCCTCCAGCCCTCACTACCCACCCCCACCTCCGGCTCCTGGCAGCTCTCACCCCTCACTCCCATTGTGCCCAGTCTGCATTTCTCTGCCTCATCATGGTAATCACCATTGACAGCTATCGACTAGTGGTGGTGACAGGGCCGAGAGCTGAAGGTGAGGGAGAGAAAGATTTCCTCATTTCAGTCGGGTCTTCCGTAGGCTCAGTAAGGTGGGGCACCCCACTCTTATCCGAAGTCCATAACCTAAAGCCTATGGCTCCCTCACTCCCCATTTCCTACCCTTCTAAATGGATCCACTTTGATGTCCAGGTAAGGGCCACCTCCTCCAGGAAGGCTACCTAACTGTTCCAGCTGATGGAGGCATTTCCCCATCCCTGAAATCTGAAGCAGATGTGATCACTATCAACCATTTAAGGCTAGGGTATCTTAAAGCAGAGGTGTTCACACTCCAGCAGGTATCTGGAGGACTTGTAGAAATGCAGCTTGCTGGACTCCTCCCCAGCATTTCTAGGTGGAGTCCGAGAATTTGCATTTGTAAGCAGTTCCCAGGTGATGGGGATACTGCCGGCCTAGAGAGTTGCTGTCTAAGGTGATAATTATTGCTTAGTAGGACAAGCTGATTTCAGTAACGACTGTGTAAAATTCTAGGCAGGGAAGGGACCCTTTTGAAAAGGCCTGGTGTTTTGGTAAAAGTAGATGCTTAATAAAGTATTGCTTATATTAACTAAAAATGATTTTTTTCCCTTGTGAATGCCAGGGAAGGGGAGGAAAGAAGACTTTAAGATTATTGGGCTGAATTTTCATGATGCTGTAAAATCTTCAGACTTAATCTACATAATGCCACTTTCTCTTGTTTTCAAATGAATTAGTCTGTAAAGTGTTTAGAATAATGCCTGCACCATGTTAAATGCTACAGAAATCTCTTATTATTATTATTCTCTGTGTAGGGAGAGCCCTAGAATTCTGCAGACCCCCTTGATCTGAAGTCCAATCTCTGACCCAGGACAATTGAGGAAACAGCAAGGTTACTTTCTGCCTTGGATGACTCAATTTTTTTTTTCTTTTTCTGGAGTGAAATGCCCCAAGGGGGTCAGCAGAAGTTACTTTTTGAGGCATGGACTATGAATGAGCTTTATTTTCTTCTTTGTACGTCTCTGGACTTTCCTGATATTCTCCCACAAACGTCTCCTAGCTATTTTAAAAGTCATGGGCACCTCCGGCACAAGCAGTTCACAAGAGGCAAGTTCAGCCCACAGGGTCAAACACTCGCCTGTCCAGCCCCTCACCAGTGTGAACATCGCTCCACCTGGGGCCAGCGGCCCTATTAATCATTCACTCTTTCCTTAGTCTATGCACTCACTCATTCATTCGCTTAAAAATACCGAGTGGGTATTTAGTCCACGTATTCCCTGTGCTGAGATTCAAAGCTGCAAAGGCAGAGTAACGAGCAGTTAAGGGCCCAGCTTTGGCAATAGGAAGCCCTGGGGTCTCACCCCAGCTCTGCTGCCTGGTTGTTGCCTAAGTGCCCCTTGGCATGCATCAGTGTTCTCATCTGCTAAATGGGAAAATGCTCCGTTGGTCACAAGGTCTCTGTGGGGGTGACATGAAGGTGAGCCCAGTGCCCGCACACCAGCTGTTATCCCTGCGCTCGCTGCTCTAAGAGGTAGGTCC